>BPLR01000611.1:0-39876 GCA_021605095.1 Caerostris extrusa | reverse complement strand
CTTCGAATCCATGAATAACTATTCTTATTTGCATTGTAATATTCGAATAAGAATATACTTTGAACATTTTTTTCTCCTATTTCTAAACTTCAAACGAGAAAAATTCATATTTTAAAGCAATTTTATATAGAAATAATCAAGATTTCTTATAATTTTATGCAACTGAAAAATACAGAAGATGTTTGACTTTTGTTTCTCTGTGCCGCAGATGTCCAGATACATCGTTTTATAACTTAACTTTCAACAATGTGTAAACTTTATGCTTTAGTCGATTTTATTCACTGTTATAAAAAATCTG
Source organism: Caerostris extrusa (assembly GCA_021605095.1). NCBI lineage: Eukaryota > Metazoa > Arthropoda > Arachnida > Araneae > Araneidae > Caerostris > Caerostris extrusa. The sequence continues at coordinate 39,578 of BPLR01000611.1, read as the reverse complement.
AATAGGACAGGGGAATATAATATTTATGGCAGCTATTGTTTTGAAGAGTTATGTTTCTATATGTCAAAATCCACATAATTTATTTAAAAAAAAAGCATTTTATTGCCATACTTAAATACATGTAAATTTATGTGTAAAATTCACATAACAATAAGTACCTGAGGTGCTATTTATGAAATGTACTGCTATATGAAATATGCTTTGGATGTCTGCAGTTCAATTTTGAAACATATTGAAAAATACTTAATACATTTAAAAGTATTTCGGTATGATCGTACATAAGTGGAAAAAAAATATTGCACCAAAAAAAAAGTACTTTCTTACGAAAGATTTCTTTGGATCTAAAGATTATTTATTACTTGAAAGCATTTCACAAGAAGAATCAAGGTTCATACTTTCCACCAATTTGTGATTTACGATTCAAAACTTCTCGAGGAATTTGTATTCAGTTATTTATACGTGTGTATCCTTGTTTATTTTCACGTTTCTTACGCTGAAAAATTAGGAGTGATATTAGTTTTAGTTATAGTTTGCAAAAGAAATGAACAAATATTTTGGTGAGAATTTCCTGTGAAAGAAATGGATTATCTTTCATTGAAATTCAAATTAGTATAGATAATGAAATAAATAAAACTGTGCACTCAATTCTCAGATGAAGAAATATTGTTTTTTTTTTGTTTGCTCTTAATACCAGTTGAGTAATTTGTTTCGCTTTATTTCTTGATTAAGTTATTATAATATGATTTCAAATTCTTGGGAGCTATTTTTTAATCCTATAAATACTTTGTTTTTATAATCAGAAAAAAATTAAATAATGTACATATGTAAACATATTCCTTTTATTTATAAATAAAAATATATTTTTCATTTTTTTTGTACATTCCATTTATTTATTTATTTTATTTAAATATCTGATACAATCTAAAAGTCAATATAATAAATCTTTAAGTTTAATTAATTTGTTTCGAGAATTGCTTCTTATAAGATCTTAGAGTATTTATAATAATCCACTATGTTATTAATGAATGATGCTATTGTTTCTTCTCCCATTTGGTAGACATCAACATCTAGACCAAGTCCAAAAACCCATGTGGTCTCTTGGAAGATGGGAAAAGTGGGGCAGCTTCTGTTGTGGGGAAGCACCCGTAGGTAGATATCTGACTTGACTCCCGTGACACTGACTTTTTACAGGGTAGGGTTGTTAATTCTAGCCCAATAGTCATATTAGACAATAAAAGAGTGAATTCCTACTTACGACGTAAATGTTCGAGCTTAACGTGGGTTTTCCGCACTACTATGGACATCTACAGCATCACCGGGTCTCTAATTGTGGGAACCTGGGGCATGGCGAGTCAAAGTGCTAGCCCCATCAACTACTCCCTATTTGCATTGCAAAATTCCAGTTACTACACTCTATTCTCCCTACAATTACAAACTTCCAACAAAAAAAAAAATCATATTGTTAATGCCATGTATATGGTCATCGTTTAAATAACCAAGATTTAACATATAATTATTTTTTACTACTAATAAATGCAGAAGATGTTTGACTTTTTATTTCTGGTTGTCCAGATATGTCGTTTTATAACAACTTTCAGCAATGTTTAAATCTTATGCTATATTCATTTTTATTCACTATTCACTAGTATAAAAACTCTGAATAGAAACAAATATAATATGAAATTTTGTGGCAGCTATTGTTTGAAGAGTTATGATTCTGTACGTCAAAAATCAATTTTTTATTGCCATACTTAAATATATGTAAATTTATGTGTAAAAAAGAATTCACACTTAACAATAAGTACAATTGCTATTTTTTTTTGAAATATACTGTCATCTTTAAAAAAAAAAAAAAGATCTTTGGATGTCTGCAGTTCAATTTTAGACATATTGAATGAACATATACAATGAACATTTAATTCAAAAGTTCAAACGAGAAAAATCCGCATTGTTAAAGTAGTTTTTTTATATTATTTATAAAAATTCATATTATTAAGAAGTTTTATAATTTTCATGGTCTTGATTTAAATAATCGAGATTGCTTTATATTACTAAAAATAACGAAAAGTGTGCCTTTTTTCCATGGTGCAGCAGCTGTACTGATATGTAGTTTTTATAATTTTTTCAACAATGTATAAATTTATGTTTTATTCGTTTTATTCTACAATTCACTTCTAAAAAATTCTGAATAGAAACGGAATATAATATGAACTTTTGTGGCAGCTATTGTTTTGAAGAGTTATGATTCTATACGTCAAAATTCACATAATTTATTTTTAAAAAACACATTTTATCGCCATGCTTAAATATATGTAAATTTATGTGTAAAAAAGAATTCACATAAATAATAAAATTTAATTGCTATTTTTGAAATATACTGTCATCTTTAAAAAAAAGATCTTTGGATGTCTGCAGTTCAATTTTAAAACATATTGAAAAATCCTTAACACATTTAAAAAGTATTTCCGTATGTATCATACATAAGTGAAAAAAAATATTGCACCAACAAAAAAAAATACTTTCTTACGATAGATTTCTTTGTACCATAAAGATTATTTATTACTTAGAAAGCATTCACAAGAAGAATCAAAGCCATACTTTCACCAATTTGTGATTTACGATTCAAAACTTCTCCGAGAAATTTGTATTCCATTTTTTGTGTGTGTGCGCACGTCCTTATTTATTTTCACATTTCTAGCGATGAAAAATTAGAATGTTATTAGTTTCAGTTATAGTTTTGCAAAGAAACGAAAAAACATTTTGAATTGGAATTTCCTGTGAAAGAAATGGATTATCTTGCATTGAAATTCAAATTAGCATAGATAATGAAGTAAATAAAACTGCGCACTGCAATTCTCAGATGAAGAAATATTCTTTTTTTTGTTTGCTCTTGATACCAGGTGGTAATTTGTTTCAATTTATTTCGTGATTAGTTCTTATAATATGAATACAATTCTTGCAGAGCATATATTTTATAATCATTGAAAATCTTTGGTACATGGTGATTAGGTACATGGTCATGGTACATGGTGTCATCTATAAAAAACATCTTCTATTGTTAATATAACATCATAATAAAAAAAATTCCCGTCTTATACATGACATAATAAAAACATCTTTTCTTGTTATATATAACGTATAAAATTATTTTTCAAAATTAAATTAAATGATTTATCAACAATTTACTTTAACTCATAATTTTAAAAATATATATTTTATGTATTATTCATTGTTTACTGAAATTATTAAAATACTATTTTCTTTGGTATAAGCAACTGTTATCACAATATATTAATTAACAGTTAAACAACATGACATGTTTCTTGTGACAATAACTTATCTAACAATTAATTGTAAAATAATGGGACGAATAAATGTTGATACAAAAATAAGATACATAATTACCCCAGAGAATTGTGTTCCAAGTCCGTGTGATACATCATATTGTCACAAAAATCATGTCATGTCTGTTAACTGTTAATGAATATATTGTGATAACAGTTTGCTTATACCAAACAAAATAATATTTTAATAATTTCAGTAAACGATGAATAATATGTAAAATATATATTATTAAATCATAAGTTAAAAAGTAAATTGTGAGAATCCTTTAATTTAATCTTTTTGAAAAATAATTTAATTCGTTATATATAACAAAAAAGATGTTTTTTATTATGATGTTATATTAATAAGAAAAGATGGTTTTATTGTGATGTTATATATAACAAGAAAAGATGTTTTTATTATGTTATGAAAAACAAGAAAATTTTTTTTTATTGTGATGTTATATTAACAATAGAAGATGTTTTAAATGGTTGACTAATCAACATGAAATAAAAATTTCCATTGATTATAAAAATATATGCTCTGCAAGAATGGTATTCATATTATACGAACTTAATCAAGAAATAAACAGAAACAAATTACTCAACTGGTATTAAGACCAAACAAAAAAAAAAAAGTTTATTTCTTCATCTAAGAATCACAATGCACAGTTTCATTTATTTCATTATCTATACTAATTTGAATTTCAATGCGAGATAATCCATTTCTTTCACAGGAAATTCCTCACCAAAAATTTGTTCGTTTCTTTGTAAAATAACTAAACCTAATAACATTCTAATTTTCATCGTAAGAAACTTGAAAATAAATAAGGATACATACGTACAAAAAACTGAATACAAATTTCTCGAGAAGTTTTGAATCGTAAATCACAAATTGGTGGAAAGTATGAAACTTTGATTCTTCTTGTGAAATGCTTTCTGAGTAATAAATAATATTTATGGTCCAAAAGAAATCTTTCGTAAGAAAGTATTTTTTTCTGTTGGTGCAATATTTTTTTTCACTTATGTATGATACATATGGAAATACTTTTAAATGTGTTAAGGATTTTTCAATATGTTTTAAAATTGAACTGCAGACATCCAAAGAACTTTTTTAAAAGATGGTAGTATATTTCAAAAATAGCAATGTACTTATTGTTATGTGAATTCTTTTTACACATAAATTGACATATATTTAAATATGGTAATAAAAATTTGATTTTTGACGTATAGAAATATAACTCTTCAAAACAATAGCTGCCGCAAAATTTCATATTATATTCCGTTTCTATTCAGAATTTTTATACCTGTCAATAGTGTATAAAATCATTAATCATAATTGTAAATTTATATTTTGTATTAACAGCTACTTTTAGCATACAGCATAAGATTTGAATAATTTCAATAAGTCATCAATAATTCTCAAAATATATATCTATTAAACCATCAGTTAAATTAAATTTCAGAAAACTCATTTGTTTTATTATTTGTATTGTTCTTTTTTAATATTTCTCATTTATTATTTCTTTTGAAAATAATTGAATACGCTATATGTACATAATCAGAAAGATGTTTTTAAATAGATGACTTTAATCAACATGAATTAAAAAATTCCAGTGATTGCGAAAAATATAAGCTCTGCAAGAATTGTATTCATATTATAAGAACTTAATCAAGAAATAAACAGAAACAAATTATTCAACTGGTATTAAGATCAAATAAAATAAGTTTCTTTCTTCATCTGAGAATTGGAGTGAACAGTTTTATTTATTTCATTATCTATACTAATTTGAATTTCAATGAGAGATAATTCATTTCTTTCATAGAAAATTCCTCTCCAAAAATGTTTTTACGTTTGTTTGCAAACTATAACTAAAACTAATAACATTTTTAATTTTCATCGTAAGAAACGTGAAAATAAATAAGGATACAAACGCAAAATGGAATACAAATTTCTCGAGAAGTTTTGAATCGTAAATCACAAATTGGTGGAAAGTATGAACCTTTGATTTTCTTGTGAAATGCTTTCTGAGTAATAAATAATCTTTATGGTCCAAAGAAATCTTTCGTAAGAAAGTTTTTTTCTGGTGCAATATTTTTTTCATTTATGTATGATACATACGGAAATACTTTTAAATGTATTATGGATTTTTCAATATGTTTTAAAATTGAACTGCAGACATCCAAAGATCTTTTTTTTTTTAAAGATGACAGTATATTTCAAAAATAGCAATTGTACTTATTGTTATGTGAATTCTTTTTTACACATAAATTTACATATATTTAAGCATGGCGATAAAATGTGTTTTTTAAAAAAAAATTATGATTTTGACGTATAGAATCATAACTCTTCAAAACAATAGCTTCCACAAAAGTTCATATTATAAACCGTTTATATTCAGAAATTTTTTTAGAAGTGGTGTGAGTAATAACGAATAAAACATAAATTTATACATTGTTGAAAATTATAAAACTGCATATCAGGACAGCTGCTGCACCAAAGAAAAAAGGCAAACTTTTCGTTATTTTTAGTAATATAAAGCAATCTCGATTATTTAAATCAAGACCATAAAAATTACAAAACTACTTAATAATATGAATTTTTATAAATAATATAAAACTACTTAACAATGCGGATTTTCCCGTTTGAACTTTAGAATTAAATGTTCATTGTATATTCTTATTCGAATTTTTAATGCGAATAAAAGTAGTTGTTCATGGGCTGATGGCCAGTGACTTGCACTCTGGCGCTCGGTGCCACAGGTTTCGGGTTAGAGACCCGAAGGTGCCATGGGTGTTTATAATAGTTAGGAATCCACTTTAAGCCGTAGGTCCCGGTCTTATATGACTGTTGGGCCAGGGTTGACATCCCAAACCCGTAAAATTTCAACTAATTATCAATCATTTGATGTAGGAATTGAAAGTGAAACCTTTTTCCAAAGAAAATTTTTTGTCACCCAAAAGAAAAAGGAATTCCAAGTTTGTGTGATACTTCATGTTTTATATATCAAGCATATCTTTTATAGTTTATTACTATAAAGGTTTTTGTTAAGAAAAATCATGTCATATTATTTATAATTGTTAATTTTTATTTTGTAATAACAATTGTTTTTACCATTCAAAATAAGCTTAGAATTATTTCAGTAAGCCATAAATAATGCTCAAAATATATATCTATTAAACCATGATTTAAAATAAATTGCATAGAACTCATTTTTCATCATTTTTATTTATTTTTATTGTTCTTATTTATTTTTTCTCCTTTAATATGTCTTTTGAAAATAATTTAATACGTTATATGCACATAACAAGAACAGATGTTTTTATATAGATGGCATTAACCAACATGAATTAAATATTTTCAGTGATTACGAAAATATATGCTCTGAAAGAATTGTATTCATGTTATTTGAACTTAATCAAGAAATAAACTGAAACAAATTATTCAGCTGGTATTAGGAGCAAACAAAAAAAGTTTCTTTCTTCATTTGAGAATTGGGTGCACAGTTTTATTTATTTCATTATCTATACTAATTTGAATTTCAATGAAGATAATCCATTTCTTCCACAGGAAATTCCTCTCCAGTAATGTTTTTTCGTTTCTTTGCAAAACTATAACTAAAACAATAACATTCTAATTTTTTCATTGTAATAAACGTGAAAAAAATAAGGATACACACACAAAAAATGGAATACAAATTTCTCGAGAAGTTTTGAATCGTAAATCACAAATTGGTGGAAAGTATGAAACTTTGATTCTTCTTATGAAATGCTTTCTAAGTAATAAATAATCTTTATGGTCCAAAGAAATCTTTCGTAAGAAAGTATTTTTTTTTTTTGGTACAATATTTTTTTTTCATTTATGTATGATACATACGGAAATACTTTTAAATGTGTTAAAGATTTTCAATATATTTTAAAAATTCAACTGCAGACATCAAAGATCTTTTTTTTTTAAAGATGGCAGTATATTTCAAAAATAGCATTTGTACTTATTGTTCGTGAATTCTTTTACACATAAATTTACATATATTTATGTATGGCAATAAAATGTGTGTTTTTTTTTTTTTTTTTTAATTATGTGAATTTTGCATATAGAAACATAACTCTTCAAAACAATAGCTGCCACAAAATTTCATATTGTATTCCGTTTGTATTCAGAATTTTTATAGAAGTGAATTGTGAATAAAAACGAAAAAAAACATAAAATTTATACATTGTCGAAAGTTATAAAACTACATATCAGGACAGCTGCTGTACCAAGAAAAAAAAGTCAAACTTTTCGTTATTTGTCAGTAGTATAAAACAGTCTTGATTATTTAAATCCAGACCATGAAAATTATAAAAATACTTAACAATATGAATTTTTATAAATAATATAAAACTACTTAACAATATGAATTCTTCTCGTTTTAAGTTTAGAATTAAGAGAATAAAATTTTAAATGCATATTCTTATTCGAATTTTGCAATGTAAATAAAAGTAGTTGTTCACGACCTGATGGCCGGGTGACTTGCACTCTGGCGTTCTGTGCCACAGATTTCGGGTTTGACCCCCGGTTGTGGCATTATTGTTTATAATAGTTAAGAATCACCTATAAGCCGTAGGTGCCGGTCTTATATGAGTGTTGTGCTAGGAGGGCTGACAGCACTACCCTGTAAAAAGTCATTTAATTATAAGTATCTAATGATCAAATAAAGCAATTTTTTGAAAATAATTTAATACTTTAAATATACATAAGCAGAATATATGTTTATAAATAGATGACTTCAATCAACATAAATTACAAATTTTTATTATGAAAATAGATGATCTGCAATAATTATATTCATTTATAAGAACTTAATCAAGAAATAAACCGAAAAAATTACTCAACTGGTATTAAGAGCAAACAAAAAAAGTTTCTTTCTTCATCTGAGAATTGGAGTGCGCAGTTTTATTTATTTCATTATCTATACTAATTTGAATTTCAATGCGAGATAATCCATTTCTTTCACAGGAAATTCCTCACCAAAATATTTGTTCGTTTGTTTGCAAACTATAACTAAAACTAATAACATTCTAATTTTAATCGTAAGAAACGTGAAAATAAATAAGGATACACACGTACAAAAAACTGAATACAAATTTCTCGAGAAGTTTTGAATCGTAAATCACAAATTGGTGGAAAGTATGAAACTTTGATTCTTCTTGTGAAATGCTTTCTGAGTAATAAATAATCTTTATGGTCCAAAGAAATCTTTCGTAAGAAAGTATTTTTTTTTTTTGGTACAATATTTTTTTCCACTTATGTATGATACATACGGAAATACTTTTAAATGTGTTAAGGATTTTCAATATATTTTAAAATTGAACTGCAGACATCCAAAGATCTTTTTTTAAAGATGGCAGTATATTTCAAAAATAGCATTTGTACTTATTGTTATGTGAATTCTTTTTACACATAAATTTACATATATTTAAGTATGGCAATAAAAATTTGATTTTTTTTGACGTATAGAATCATAACTCTTCAAAACAATAGCTGCCACTAAATTTCATAGTATATTCCGTTTCTATTTCAGAGTTTTTATACTAGTGAATAGGGAATAAAAACGAATATAGCATAAGATTTAAACATTGTTGAAAGTTAAGTTATAAAAACGACATATCTGGACAACCAAGAAACAAAAAGTCAAAACATCTTCTGCATTTATTAGCAGTAAAAAATAATTATAAGTTAAATCTTGGTTATTTAAATGATGACCATATACATGGCATTAACAATATGAAATTTTTTTTTTTGGAAGTTTGTAATTAGGAGAATGGAATGTAGTTACTGGAATTTTTTGCAATGCAAATAGGAGTAGTTGATCGTGGCTAGCACTTTGACTCTCCATGTCCTTTGACAGGTTTCATAATTAGAGACCCGGTGATGCTGTAGATGTCCATAGTAGTTAGAATCCACGTTAAGCCGAACATTTACGTCGTAAGTTGGAATTCACTTTACGGTCTAATATGACTATTGGGCTAGAACTAACAACCTTACCCCGTAAAAAGTCAGTGTCACAGAGTCAAGTCAGATTTCTACCTACGGGTGTTTCACCACAACAGAAGCTGCCCCACTTTTCCCATCTTCCAAGAGACCACATGGGTTTTTGAACTTGGTCTAGATGTTGATGTCTACCAAATGGGAGAAGAAAAACAATATAATTATTCATTAATAACATAGTAGATTATTATAAATACTCTAAGATCTAATAAGAAGCAATTCTCGAAACAAATTAATTAAACTTAAAGATTTATTATATTGACTTTTAGGATTGTATCAGATATTTAAATAAAATAAATAAATAAATGGAATACAAAATAAATTGAAAATATATATTTTTATTTATAAATAAAAGGAATATGTTTATATACATTATTTAATTTTTTTCTGAGTATAAAAACAAAGTATTTATAGGATTAAAAAATACGTTATTATATGTAAAACGCAGACGGAAATCTCATATATGAAACAGAGAAAAGTAAATGAAAAAAGATTATTATCTTTGACGGGTATTTAATGTAATAAAAGTCTTTGTGATTTAGCTGAGTTTGTTTTCCTTGATAAAAAAAACACGACGGGAGTTAATATAATATTCCATTCACGTGAAACATTTTTTTTTTTTTTTTACTAAATAAACTTATGGAGCTTAGCATTCTACAATGACAATTAATATAAAATTACAGGGGATTTATTTGTCTGTATTTGTTAAAATTGAAGCATGAATTTTCTTTGATGAAGAAATATTTGCAACAAATTTTGATTTCTTAAAACAAGTTACAAAAAGTTTCATTTATATTATGAATGACAACTAATAATAATATTTAATTAACAAAATGTTTAGATTGACAAATAATTGTTTTTGCAAAATTAACATTAATTGAATTTATGAATGAAAAATATTTTCAGATATATTTGTATAAAAAAAAAACGCGTAAATATTCAATATGTATTTATATCAAATTAAAATTTTATAAATATTATACACTTCACAAAAGTAAATGAAAAAGAGAAAGGAATGAAAATGAAGAACAGAGAGAATGAAAAGGATGAATGAAATGAAAGAATGAAAAGAGACAAACTAAAATTATCGCATTTTTGTGTCTAATATGGAACTAAAAATAATGATAATTCTAAATAATATGTTCTTTATATCATTGTATTTAAATATAAAATGGAAATAAATATTTTTCTACTGCTTTTAACTATTAATAAATATGTATAAAAGGATTTTTAAAAAATGCAAAACGTTAATCTTAATAAAAATACAATTATGCATACAACAATTTTGAAACGTTTTAGCATGGACACAATTTTCTTATTAGAAATGTATTGTAGCTTTTTAATTTCGAAATTTTAAAGATATATTTCGAAAATAATCCAATTGGGATCCAATGGGATTGGATTGATGGACTATTTTAATAAAATTTAAATTTAAAAAATTAATTATTTTCTATTTATAAAATGAAAGGTTTTTTATTTATTACATATTTAATTTAATATTTTTAAATACTAAATATCGCTATCCACTATTCGATTCATTCACAAAACTTTAAAGAAATCTGTAAGAAATTTAAAAAAATTCCAAAAATTTACTTTTAATTTTCAGCATTAAATTCAATTCCATTAACATGATTTATCGTCGTCTTATAATGACTTCTCAAAGAGATATGTTGGTTTATTTGTGGTGAAACATCTATTTTCCATTGAGACAAATATGCGAAAATTATAAATTCTAATACCAACATTTGCTTCAACTTCAAATGTGAAAATATTTCATTAACTCATGATTCCTCATTGTCGTAATATCAAGATATCTCTGTGATCTGCTGGCCTATTTGTGGTCAATTATCTATCTTTAAGTAAGGTGAATCTGTGAAAATTATATATTCTAATACCTTTCATTTAGCTTCAACTTCAAATACATTATTTCATTACCCTATGATTCCTCATTGCCATAGTTTGACTTCTCAACAGACTTGTTTGTAGTGAATCATCTCTCATTAAATGAAACAAATGTGCGAAAATTATATATTCTAATACCATACCATTTAGCTTCGACTTTAAATGGGAAAATGTTTCATTAACTTATGATTCATCATTGTCACCATATGACTTTTCAAGAAACCTGTTTATGGTCAATTATCTATTTTTCAGTGAGACGAATCTGCGAAAACTATATTCTATATCAACATTTAGCTTCAACTTTAAATGTGAAAATATTTCAATACCTTATGATTCATAATTTTCATCCTATAGAGACTTTTTAAAGAAACTTGGTTGTGGGCAATTGTCTATCTTTCAGTGAGATGTCTATCTTTCATCATATATTCTAACCCCTTTCATTTAGCTTCAACTTCAAATGGGAAGATGTTTTATTAACTTACGATTCAACATTGACGTTTCATGATTTCTCAAGAATCTTGTTTGTGGTCAATCATCTACGTTTCAGTAAGATGTATCTGAGGAAATTTTATACTACTTACTAAATCTTACTTTTATGAGAAACTTTTCATTTCAAATGAGAAAATATTTCATTAACTTATGATTCATCACTGTTACTGTATGATTTCTCAACAGACTTTTTGTGGACAATCATCTTCATTTAATAAAAGGAATCCGCGAGAATTATAGATTCTTTCATTTAGCTACAACTTCAAATGTGAAAATATTTCATTAACTTATGATTCATCATTGCTGTTGTAAGACTTCTCAAGAGACTTTTTTGTGGTCAATCACCTTTATTGAATGAAATGAATGTGCAAAAATAATAGATTCTAATTCCTCTCATATAGCTTCGTTTCAAATAAGTTAATGAAATATTTTCACAATATATGGTTCATCATTGTTGTTGCATGACTTCTCAAGATACCTGTTTGTGGTAAATCATCTATCTTTCAGTAAGATGAATCTGAGAAAAGTTTACAAAATTTTCTAAGCCTTACTTTTTAGCTTCAACTTCAAATGAGAAAATGTTTCATTACTTTATGATTCATCTTTCATATCAAGGCTCCTCAAGAGACCTGTTGGTCTGTTTGTGGTCAGTCATCTATCTTTCAGCAAGACGAATGATGTATTTCTCAGCAAGCCGATCAGAACATCATTATAGGTCCCTGGATGATGCAAATCACCCTTCGAGACAACGGAAGGATTTTTTTCTTTGTCACCTCAGAAAAAATAAAAACAAAGTAGGCAGTTTATCATTTCTCCCTCTCAGCTTGCTGGGGCCATTTCTTATTGGTTTTACATCAATGTAATGAAAGTGTGCCATTTAAGTTGATTGTCTTCAGATTTTTTCGTAAGGCAGAAACTTACTTGTTTAGTCTTTATTGGGATTTATTTGATGCCATTTATCTTTCTAAAATTTTCAGTGATGGGGATCTGATAAGCAGTTCATATTTTTATTAAAAATATGTGAAGAGGTGTTAGAGTAATGAATTTTTAAGAAATTTTCATATCATTGATAACATTAAATTCGTTATAGTTACATAGCTTTAAAGTAATTGATTATTTTATGTACATTATTAAACTAAATCCTAGAAACATATTATATAAATTTCGACAAACGTGACAGAATTTTTTTTAGGAGGGTGGGGAAATTCTTTCCTGAGAGGTTCATGTCTTGTAGATGCTCCTTCTTTGAAAAGTATCTTTGGAAGCTCCCTTTGGAATATCTTTGCAAACAAACTATGGAGACTAAAGATGGATTTGATGCAATTAATTCCATTAGTAAAGTACAGTTACTATAATATAAGATAAGAGATATTGGTATCTATACAGTACAGTAAGCCTATTGGGCATCCTGTGTAACGTTGAATACATACTATATATTTTGATGTTTAAATACATATGATATTTTGCCGAAATTCTTAGAATTAGAAAACCACTTAAGTTTATTAATCTACTTAGTATTACTGAATAATGATAAATACAAATAAACACCAAACATAGAATGATTTTAAAAATAACTGCTTAATTTTGTGCTAATTATAAATGATTCTAGGTCAATTGTTTATTCAGTAGTATATTGGTACAATTTAGACACTTTAAAACAAATACAATTGTATAACTAATTGCAAATTTGCTAATTTAATTTTATCCTGTTTTAATATTTTTTTATAAAAATCAACAATTTGGTGTTGGTAAGCATATTTTCGAATTGTAAAAATAATGAATGCTAACACCAGTCTTTAATTTTTATAACAAATGAAATAAAAATTAACAATTGGGGCTTTATAAAGTTTCTTTTACATTTTATAAGATTTTCTTTTGTATTTTAAATGCTGTTTTTTTTTAATTTTAAATATTGCCTTTGTGAGAAATTTTTAAAAAAAATGTCGATATTTTTATTGTTGGAAATTAATTAGAATTGTAACAAAAAACAAGGCACAATTCAGTCAGTGAATATTTTCAATGATATGTCATTATTTCAAAATATTTGGAAGGGGCCTTGGAGTAAATTTGAGTTTAATTATTTTTAATTTAAAAAATTTTTTATTTGTAAAATTTAAAGAAATAAAAAATTAAAAGATTCGTGAAAACATATTAAAATTATCCAAACAATTTTAATTTCGGTTTTTTTAAATCCTGAGAACTAAAAACAGCTGTTTATTTATGTTAAAACACAAATCATAAATTGCATTCAATTGGTATTCTATAAATCCAGGAAGTTTAATTATTTTCAATTGTGTGTGTGTGTGTGTGCGTGTGTGTGTGTGTATGAATTTACCCAGGGCACCTAACTATCAAGGGACTGACTTATATTCATTGCTGACCTTATCTGTGCAATTTTTGTAAGAACATTGTCTTCCTACATAAATTTTGTTCATGGAACTCATTAACAACTATGTGTTCACTTTTTGTTCTAACAACTTTGTGTCTTGGATGTCTCTATCAAGTGATCACAGGATATCTAAGTTGAACATTTGATTGGTAAGAATACAACAATGAGAACCCCTTGGTAACAGCAAACCAAAGACTTGATCCCACCATTGTTTTAAAGGACACTCTTACATATGCTGTGTGTGTTTAAATTAATTAATTATGTTTAAATTTAAAAAAATCCCCTTTATAGCATCGTCAATCGCTGCTTTATTAGAGACACAGTTTCAAAAACGAGAAGATTCTATGGCATTTGTGACATTCAGCATCTGGCCTCATCAGTCGGATTACCTGGTGGGAATTTTCCTGGTTTGCGGAAAAACCAGAGAGAACCTAACCTTCCTTTTTCGGAAACCTTACCCAGCAGATACGCAAATGCTGGAGTAGTCGCTCCGAAGACAATGCCCCTCCCTTCTTCGGCGACTCAGAGTTAAGTCAGATTTCTACCTACGGGTGCTCCATCCCCAATAGAAGCTGCCCCCTTTCCCTCCACACATGAGTAGACTCATGAGATGTCCATCCGCGCTGCTGGACACTGAGGATTAGTTACAACAACATAATTTGAATACATTAAATGAATGTGTTAATCAAGTTTTAGTGAGAAGGCATCTTTATAATGGATTGAATTATTTTTCTAAATCAATAAATATATCTGCAATATAAGCAAAAATTTATGAATGATTATTTAAATTGTAGATTCTTTTGAAATTTACAATTAAAAATAAAATGAATCTTGATATTTTTCATTAATCAAATATATAATGATTGATATACAAATATGGATAAGTTCTTATTAATAAATAACAAATCTAGAGTTTTATATGAAGCTGTGATTAAGTTACTAAAGTTAATATCTGTACGAACAAGTCATATGTCTAGAAAAAAAATGAGCTAATTTTAAAAAGGAGAAAATATATTCTTATCGAATTCATTTTAAGGATAAAATATTTTTAAGAAACTGAAGAAAAAAATTGACACAATCAAAAAATTGTATTTAAAATTAAAATCAAAACAAAAAAAAAAAAAAACGCATCATTGTTTATTTTTTTTCTTTAGTTTAAAATTCTTTTATAACTGAGTTCTGATAAAGGTCTATTCACTCTACAGGAAAATAACATAAGTGAATTGTCAATCGCAAACTCTCTCGTTCGAGCAAAAGAAACTATTTTACAAAAAAAAAAATATGTATACAAAAAAAAAAAAAAAATAAGAGCAGGGGTACCCACGAACGCTGGCGGGAACGCGTTCCAAAATAATTCATAACAACGTTCCAAACTGCTGAAAGTTTTTGGAGAGAGAAATTCCGAACAAATGTCGAAAAGCGTTTCCGCTCGCCGTCTGAATGAGAATTCCCCCACAAAAGAATTTCAGATTCCACAAGCGAACCAGACTAATGCGTATGCTTTGTTCGAGGATGATTGGTGTTTTGCTGGACGCTGTACCATTTGCCATTTGCACCAGCTCTTTGGTGACCTTTTTGCAACACGGGCGGGGGTAGTTGGGGGTGGTGGGGTGGATTCCGCCAGGAATGTCGGATGAAAGATCCTGTCCCTCTTTTTTCCTGCATCTCCCTTTTGGCCCCGGTGTGTGTTCTTCTTCCCAATAATAAAAACAAACACCACGGCGAGATGTTGTCCTTGCTGCTTTGTTCTGGAGAAATCTGGTGATGGAGAAGTTATTCGCCCGAAGGATTCTGACCGTGTTTTGGGTATTTAAAAAATGTTTTTGGTAGTGGCAGGGACTTCATACTGTCTAGTTTTGCTGAAATGATAGTGGCTACATTTATTTTTAGTAAACAAAGTTACCTAACAATTTCCTCGGAATTGAAGAATTTTCAAAAAGATGAAAAATCGATTTCAATAGATATAAGATTTGAGACTGTCGAATAAGTTGTTACGGAATAATTAAAAAATCATACTTGTAGAGACAATATTAAAACATGGCTCTAAGTTTATACAAGCACCGCTGTAAAAGTTTATCTCAAATTCATAAAATATAGGATACGTATAAACACAAAGTACAGGAATATCTTTTAAATATAAAGATTTGTAAAATAACTTCTTTAAAGATTTGTACGGAAAGATTTGTAGATAGATTTGTACAGAATATCTTTTTTTAGTATTAAGATTTTGTAGAAAACAGTCTTGTTTTACTTTTTAAGAACTTTTACTTTATACGAAGTAATTGTCTTATTACTTTGATTATTTTTACAATTTATAAGTGTTAAATTTCAATTAAATATTATGTTTGATTAAATACTGGCCAATTGACGAGATCTCTGGCCTTTGGTCGCATAGGTTTTTCAGTTTCGAATCCTGGCCATGGCATGGATGTTTGTTAATGATTCAGAATCCATGTTAAACTTTAGGTATCGGTTTAATTAGTCTAGAGCACGCTTTAAAGGAACGTAAAGCGACAAACCGAACGAATTTTTGCAAAAAGCTGCATGTGGCATTTTCTTTCAACACGTGGCATTTATAGTTCCTAATTCTCCTTGTTCACTACACTGTTGTCGATAGCTATAAAAAAGGAATAAAAACGTAAACAAACAAAAATTCTTTTACGCTTTATTAAAAGAAGACCCCCGAAGAAATTGAAATATAAATTTCATTCTAATATAAACATACCAAGTATAATTATAATAATTGTTTTATGATAGTGAAAAGGTATTTTCTCTGCAAAACTATATCATCGGTATGATTCACTATAATATAATTCTAAATACAATTCCAGGTAGGTAAAATAAAAATTCAAGAATATTTTCCGGGCGAATTTCACAGACATTTAATCAAAACGTTTCCGAAACTAGTAAACAACCCGAAGGAAAGAGTTAGAGATAAACATTAAAAATTTCAATCTTCAATCTTTAGAATAAACAAACGAAAATTTATTTTATATCTTATATATGAGCACATTCGTTCCATAGATTTAAAATATGTCAATTATTATTATTTGATCGCTTTAGAAAATAACGTTTAGAACATTATTATTAAACACTCTTTTTATTATTTTTGCCAGATATTTTTTCGTCCATTATCAAGCTATTTTTATTACATCTCTTAAACCAATGTAGTTATTACAATTTTTTCCGCATTTTCCATTTTTAAAATTATTTTTCTATTGATCAAATGATCATATATTACAAAATAAACAAAATAAAAACATAAATACATGTATAAATAAATAATACTAATAGATTTATAAATAAACAATACTAATACATGCGCAAACAAATAATACAAAATAAACACATGCAAGCAATAAAATCATTTTTGTGTAATATAGCATTATTTAATCTTGTTAGAAATTAATATTTATATTTTCAACATTATTATTAAAAACTCTAGTTATTATTTTTGCCAGATATTATTTTCATTCCATTATCATGCTTTCGATGTATATCTCTTAAACCAGTCATATAGTTAATACAATGTTTTTTTCATTTTCATTTTAAAACTATTTTTGTTGTGGATTGAATGGTCCTATTTAAAAACAACGAAAATAGGTCATTACATACAACAAAATCATTTTTATACAATATAATATTATTTAAGAATAATCTATTTGAAAAATACATTATAAGCGTGAATAAATATTGAAAATAAATTTCATCCCAATCAACTGAAGTTTGATTAAATAAATACTTAAAATTGAGAATAATGAATAGTAAATGCAATTATTTATTTTTCAAAACACTGTTCGGGATTATTTTAATCCTCAAGTCGTAAATGGAAAATGACTTCTTAGTAAGTACAACGAGTAATAATTCCGAATAAACACTGTACTCCGAATTTTAAAAAGGTGAACTTTAATTAATGAGATTTAATTTGCTTTCTTAGAAAAGACTGCATTAAAATTAAAATAACTATTGCAAATATATTGATTTGAAATTCTACGATTCGATATTTTCTAATAAAAATAATGATTTCGTCTATCGTCGCAAGACTCAACTATGAAGATAATTCTATGCATTTATTTCAAAATACTATTTTTAGTTTTATTTAGTTTACCCGCTCTTTGTATTTGTCCAACTCGCGGCCCATTGTATCAAAATGAGCCTATTCGATTTATATTCTTACTGCCTTGCCATTACAGCTTAGGAAATAGTTTCAATTTATTAAGGATTATATCTTCCATCTACCTGAACTATTTGTTGATTTTCTAGATTTCTACCATATGATACACAAATGGAAGCATTTTTTCAGAAAATCTTTCAAATAAAGACGTTTACCTGTACAATCCGAATTTTCGTGATTCAATAAATCAAAGACGTTGATAAATCCCAGACGAAAATAAAACGTTGATAAAAACAACTCTACAGTTCTTTTGCAATACTTAATAAAGTTGTAGTGTATACACTCAGGGCCAAAACATTATGACCACCCCTACATTTTGCAATGAACTCGCCTGGATGACGTGGAAGGCACGTGATCAGGTGGAAGTGGTATTTAACTGGTATTAAGTGGTGGTATTAATCCATACCAAGGCGGGTTGAAGCTGTGTTGCACCAAAAGGTGGGCCAACTCGTTATTGACAGGTGGTCATAATGTTTTGGCTCTTGAGTGTAAATAAATATTATATTATATATTATTATATTTTATAAATACAGTCTGTTACAATTAAAACTATTACTCATCACATTTTTATTAATTACAGAAAACTAAAAGCGTGTAATCATTGTCATATTATTTGACATATAGGAATAAAAAAGATCAGAAGCTTCTGATTCTGCATAAAACAGGTATCCCCGTGAAAGTTTTACATTCTTGTTTTTAATATCCTTTTATAAAAGCATCCATTATCCTTTTAATAATTAACATGAAGTTTTGTATAAAATGACTTTCTCTTGTTAATTTCTCTTCTTTATTTTAATAGCCCTTCTAATAAAAGCCTTATTTAACATCCTTGAAATAAGCATTTTGCAAAAACTTGCATTCTTTATGTGAATTTTACATTCTCATTATGATTATCCTTCTGATAAAGGTCTTATTTACCTACCTTGAAATAAAAATTTTTGTAAGGACAACATTCCCTATGTCAATTTTACATTCTCATTATAATTTTTCTTTCTGATAAAAGCCTTATTTATCTAATTTGAAATAAAATTTTGTAAAAACTATTTTCCCTAATGTGAATTTTACATTCTCATTATGATTATCCTTAATATAAAATTATTTATCTTAATTGAAATAAGCATTTTACAAAACTACATTCCCTATGTGAATTTTTACATTCTCATTGTGATTATCCTTCATATAAATGTCTCATTTATCTTAATTGAAATAAGCATTTTACAAAAACTACATTCCCTATGTGAATTTTACATTCTCGTTTTGATTTTCTTCTGTTAAAAGCCTTTTTTATCTTCGTTGAAATAAGTATTTTTTTGCAAAAACTTCATTCTCTAGTGTGAAGTTTACATTCTCATTTGATTTTTCCTTCTTATAAAAGCATCTTTTAACATTCATAATCCTTAACATTAAGCTGATATGAAGGATAGATAAACAGTTCATAATATAACCCTCGCTCTCTTAATATTTCATATAAGCGGGCAAGATGATGAAAGGTGACTTTTGAGTACCCAATATTTGGGTTGTTTTATTTAGTGCATCGCAGAGTCTTAATCTTTTATGTGTAGTGATGGATTAATGCTGAGAAAATTCTCTACAAAGAATATTCTATTATTCTGAGTTACGTATTATTCAAAGAGCTTGATACAGTTTTCGTTATTTTGCTATTTTAAATTAGTAATAGACCTTAAAAAATACATAAATAAATAAAAAGCACCGACATAAAAATAAAAGCCTTTAAAATAAATAAATTCTGAAATAAAATGCCTTTTTTTGATTTTTGTGATATAGTATATTATAAAATATGTAGTTCTTAAAAAACATTGTTAATTATGGTTTAATGATAATTGATTTAATTTAAGGTAGGAATACTACCGGAATACAAATAATAATTCATAAATTTTTTTGCTTATAATGCAATATATTTATCTATTCAAAAAAATAATTCAGTCCATTGTAAGTTGAATCCTCAATAAAGCATGGGTTATCACGCACGCATTTTTATATTGAGATAATGATCTTATAATATTTTCAAAACTAAATCATAATTCGTAATATACGTTATGATTATAAACAAACGTTATCTAGCTATTTGAAATAGTTTTAAATCTCAATAGCTATGCTATGTTGCACTTACAAAGCACAAATCATTCCCTTTGTTAATAAATCAGCAAAGGATCTAGCTTAGTTTAGCTTTGATTTTAAGTATTCTGTATTTATTTTTAATGTATTTAAGAATTTGACAAATTTAAATTGTTACTATCGCTTTTGATAATCGCCTCAAAAGTTTTGACGATGCTAAAGAGGAGAAGCTTTTACATAATAAATATTTTTTTAATTTAAACATAATTAATTAATTTTAAATACAATTAATCAATTTGAAAACAATTAATTAATTTAAATAACACATTTTTAAATATAATGCCCTTTAAAAATGTTGTGGCATCATTCTTTGATTTGCTAAAAAGTTACCAAGGGACTCTCATTGTTGTATTCCTACCAGTCAAATGTTCAACATAGATATTCGTGACCACTCATGGCATCAAGACACATAGTTTTTGAACAGTTTAATGAATTCCACGAACAAAATTTACGTAGGAAGTCATCATTTTCATTGCATTGTTGATGAGGTCAGCAATGAATATGAGTCAGTCACAGTAGTGACTTTTATCGTTGGTGCCCTGGGTTCATGGGATCAAAATAAAGATGCCTTCCTACATAAATTTTGTTCAAGGAACATTAAAACTGTTAAAAAAAACTATGTGCTCTGATAGCATTAAATAGTCACGGAATATCTATGTTGAACATTTGACTGATAGGAAACAATACAGCATAAGAACCCCCTTGGTGACATTTAGAAAACCAAAGACTGGTATTATTGTTTAAAGAACATACTTATTTATATTGTGTGTGTTTAGATTAATTAGTTGTATTTAAATTTAAAAAATATATCTCTAATATTAACAATAATATTATAATACATTGTCTATAATTAGAGACTAACTACTATTATTTTAACAAAATATAAATATTTAATTAAAATTCAACATTTATAAATTATCAAAAATAATCAAAGCAAAGAAAATTACTAATATCTTCGAATAAAGTAAAAATTTAAAAATTTATTTCTGCTTACAAAGACATTTAGCATTAAATTTAATGATGAATTACCAACAAACATTTAAACTTAACGATATCTTCAATAATAATTTCATTTATTTAACAGTTTCTTCTGCTTGGTCGTGCAAGTTCAGCTATCACATAATTCACTCACAATATTTTCTTCATGCCGAAATCGGTCTTATCAGCACTCTTTTTATGGAAGAATTTTACATCTTCGAAAACTCATCGACCTGGCATTAATGTCACCATTTTTGATAATTAAAAGTCGATTATTACTTTGAATGACATTTATCTTTAACGGATCACAGAGATGGATATTGAAATGGACTTTAATGTTATTGGAAAACGATTTTGAAGTCGCTGGATTCACTTCAATTGGCTCTGACTCCCATTCATTCGAGTCAATAACAGATACATTCGAATGTTTGTGTGGTTGTTGAACTGCTTTCAACTCAAAAGTTTCAGAAACTCTTTGGCAATCATCATATTTTATTTCATTGATGTCATTCGTAAATATTTACACCCTCAATTATTAGCTTTATGTTTTGTAACGTGTGTCAATTATATTGTGAGTGTGAAGTAACAAAGTGAAAAAAAAAAAAAAAATTGTAAACAAAAAGACTAAACGTAATGTTTCTAATGAAACGTTTTAGAGAATGATTTTTTAATCTGCTTCATATAATATGCATTTAGAATATATTGTTTTAACATTTTAACCTTTATGAAAATATATAAAATATATGGAATCATGAAATACAAAAAAATTGCGCTTAAACAAATTTTAAAATAAATAAATAATAAATATAATAATAATATAATAAAAATTACGATTTAAATTGCTCCATTTTATTATCACTCGATTGCGGAAAATATTTTGTATTTCAAATCTTGCTCACAAAAAAAATCATGTTCCATTTACTTCAGAAAACAAAATTATAATATTCATCTCCCAGGAGACCTCTGAAATAAATAAAACAAATAATAACAACAGTATATAATATGTATTAAATATAATATCATTCAGTTTATAAATAAATACACATCATAAGTATTAGTGTACTTAACACCAGAATTATATTATAATTGAATAAAATAAATATTTTTAGTAAGTAAATGCAAATGTTTACCATACCATGGTTTTAGTATGAAGAATATTACTATATATGATTTATAAGAATATTATTTATAAGAATTTATACTAATTAAATTGTTTTGGAAAAGTTATTTTAAGAATTAAGAGTTGTTTTTCATGGTAAAAATAATTGAGGGTTTCTTAGCAGAATGAATATTTTGAAACGTTATTTATTTGTATTGCTGATAATTATTACTATATAATCATGTTAATTTGCTATATAGCTACAATTAAAACAAAACTAAATATGTTTTTGTAATAATTGTTAATGTAATTTAAATTTTAATATCGAAAATCAATGCTAAATTGCAGACGTTTTCACCTTAAAGCTTTACTTCTCATTATCCAAGTCAACAACAGTAAATTTTGCAGGTAAGTAAATTACAATTACATCACATCAGCATTTCTAATTTATCCTGATACTTTTTTTATATCTAATCTATTTTGCCACTTACTCTATTCTCATTTTATTTTTTTCACAAATTTGTAATTTTTTTACAAGAAAATAGATTAAGCATTTTTAAATAAATTTTGTAACCTATCATGTTAAAAAGAAGTACTTAAATATAAATAAAAATAACATTTTTTCCTTATTGACTATTGACGATTTATTCATATTTGTATATAAACTTCTGTATTAAACAATGTGGATCGTTTTATTACCAAATATGAAAAAAAAAATTGTTTCTATTAATGCAAATTAATTTCATTATTTATCTGCAATCTGCATATAAGAAGGCAGCGACTTTCTTACGTCAATATTCGCCATCCATGAATCTGGTTACCATAACGAATATAAATAATTCTTCCTGATTGAAAAGGAAAGGATCAACTTTCACGGTTTTCGCATATAAGCAAAAAATATAAAGTGTTTCAAATAAAAAAGTTTTAACATTTACCAATACCTTATATTACCGGATTGAAAAGCATCGTTACTCATATACGCCCCAAGAGGGCACTATTTGAAACCGGAATCCATTCCTCAGCAAAAAGCTAGACACTGTCTTCTCTGGTTTTTACCCTAAAGAAAATATTAATAAAAAAAAAGACCGCTCTTATGGGATCACGTCACAGGGAAGCCAAAATCGTTTTCTTCTGAACCTGCACGTTTCGAACATTTCGAAAGTGTAGTCTGCAAGACCCCGAATAATGGAAGGCCACTCGAACAGAGAAAATTTTGGACTTTTCGAACGACTTCTTAAAAAAAAAAAAAAAAAAAAAAAAAAGGAATGAAAGGGTTGAAGAGGGTGGGGCAGCAGCAAACCCATAATGGATATCTGTCATGACATGGCAAGACGTCAGTGGAAGAAAATATCCTGCACCGTGGGGTGCAGTGAGGTTGACGAGGAATATTTTTCGAAGCTTCGAACGCTATAGTGTGTCACATTTGGGAGCGAAAGTATGTTGAGAATGTAGTGTTGGCTATGTAGTGCAGAAAATACTTTCTAATATAAATAATCTAATATAATATCTTTATCTTTGGATTTATTTCCAAATACATTTAATGTGGAGAATAGAAATTCATATTTAAATTTTATTAATTTTTAATTAAATAAATTAATCTAGATTTTAAATGACATCAATAAAAATCTACTAAATTTTTTTTTAATTTCCATGGGCCGGCTACAAAAAGTAATAAAAGAAAAAGTAAAAGAACACAAGGAACATGAAAACAACGACGAGAATCGAAAGAAATCAAATAGTGACATGTTTTGCCCATAAGGGGCCTAGCCTCTCAGTAACGACCATACACAGTAGAGAAAAACAAGTGTAGGCCAGACAGGAAGATAAGATGAATCCATGTCCTCTCCAAGACTGCAGAGCATGCATTTTGGGCTTCAAATATTTTCATACGAAAAAAATTATTGTCCATACAATCATGGCCCGTCAGGAGTCTGAAAAAGGCAACAGCTTTAAAGCTGGGCTGATCAGGGATGCTTAGAATAAAGTTAAACCAGGTTTTTAGATGAGTTGGCTTCAAGTAGATTATCAGATAGAGTGTTCGGAAAAAGCTCGGATCATCAGTTTCATGAAAAGTTTCACAATCGAAAAAGTGAAAGGTGGGAAAGGTGAAAGGTGAAAAGGTGAGTCTTTACAAAAGGTTCGGAAGATGGTAGTTCCTTTTTTGGCAAGAGAATCCGCCTTCTCATTACCCAAGATCCCACAATGGCCTGGGATTCACTGCAAAAATGATATCCTTGCCTTTGAGTCAAGTTCTTCAAGACAAGAGATGCACTTTCGATGGAAGTAGACTGAGGTGCTAGGAAGGAATTGCCAAAAGTGCTGCCATAGATAGAATGACTGCTCAAGTAAATTGTTTTGTTCGGCACTGTAATTGAGTTGGGCAATGCGTAAAAGCTTCGACTTCACCGTCGTAAGCAGATGCAAAACAGCCGATAGGGACATAGACAGAAAACAGGACGCAGAAAACTCCTTCTAGAACGTTTATTCGCTGTTCCATCCGGGAGCCATTGGTATAGATTCTCAACCACTCCGATCACACACTCCACACTATTAAACTAGATTTGAATAAAGAAATAAAATGAAATACTAAAGCAATCTATTTTGTGAGTTCATACAAGACAATTGTTAGATAAGAGAAAGGATATTAATAGTAATAAACGAATATACATATTTTAATGAATATTTAGTCACATTTCAATACTAAGCAATATGGACAAAACAATATGGACTGTCTTATTACCAAATATAATAGAATTTTTTTTGTATTAATGCCAATTACTTTCATTACTTATCTCATCAATCTTAATATCAGGAAGGCAGCAACTGCCTTACGTCAATATTTACAATCCATGAATCTCATGTATCACAACCAATAAAAACTATTTTTCCTAGTTGAAAATGAACGGATCAAATCTCACGGTTTTTCGCTTATTCTTGAAAGTAATATAAAGTACTTCAAATAAAAAGCTTTAACTTTTACCAATACCTTATATTATAAGATTGAAAAGCATCGTTACTCATATACGCCCCAAGAGGGCACTATTTGAAATCGGAATCCATTCCTCAGCAACGCTAGACACTGTCTTCTCTAGTTAACCCTCAAGAAAATATTAATAAAAAACCGACCGCTCTTATGGGATCACGTCACAGGGGAAGCCAAAATCGTTTTCTTCTGAACCTGCACGTTTCGAACATTTCGAAAGTGCAGTCTGCAAGACCCCGAATAATGGAAGGCCACTCTGAACCGAGAGAAATTTTGGGACTTTCCCAACGAAAATCTTAAAAAATAGAGGGGTGGTTAATATAAGAATGAAAGGGTTGAAGAAGATGGGGCAGCAGCAGACCAATAAAGGATATCTGTCATGACATGGTAAGATGTCAGTAGATGAAATATCCTGTACCGTGGGGTGTAGTGGTCGACGAGGAATATTTTTCGAAGCTTCGAACGCTCTAGGCTGTTCCATTTGGGAGCGATAGAATGTTGAAAAATGGCTATGTAAAGCCGGAAATAATCTCCCTAACTTGTAAAAGGTCTGAGATGCTTTAAATCGATTTGATACA
The DNA here is from genome assembly GCA_021605095.1 of Caerostris extrusa. Lineage (NCBI taxonomy): Eukaryota > Metazoa > Arthropoda > Arachnida > Araneae > Araneidae > Caerostris > Caerostris extrusa. Next base: position 13,496 of record BPLR01000611.1, on the reverse strand, counting down.
ATTGATTGTGTGGGCGATTTATGCTTTCTTGTTATATCTCTAAATGAGTTTTCTTGGATTCCTCTAAAGTGGACCAAAGACTCTCCTAAAGCCAGAGATTTTAGAAGCATTTTGTCCGTATACACAGTTAGAAAGTGTAAGTTTTGCTGTAACAAAAATTGATTTATTGCTTTAATATCAGTTATTCGTAGGCTGGTTATCTTAATTGGGCATAAAAATCATTATCTTTGGAATCATTTCCAGAAACGAATCATTTCTTTGAATCATCTTTGGAATCATTTTTAATGAAGATCATACAAATTTATATTTAAATTTTCTTAATTAGTTTAATAATTTGTTATAGATTTTAAATGACAAAAAAAAACTATATTAAAGTAGTTGTGAACAAAGAAATAAAGTGAATTACTAATCCAGTTTTTAACCTATATTGTTAAAAAAAAAAAAAGTGCACAAAAATAAATAAATATAACATTTATTTATTATTGCCAGTTTATTATTTTATAGATCAATTTTTAGTATTAAACAATATTAATACTTTATTATTACAAAGTTTAAAACTTTTTTTCTATTAATACAAATTACTTTAAATATTTATATCTTCAATCTGCATATGAGAACACAACGATTTCTTTATGTCAATATTTACTATCCATGAAACTCGGTACCACAACCAATAAAAACTATTTTTCCTAGTTGAAAAGTAACGGATGAACTCTAACGGTTTTCGCTATTCTTGAAAGTAATATAAAGCGTTTCAAATAAAAATCTTTAACATTTACCAATACCTTATATTACCGGATTGAAAAGCATCGTTTCTCATATAAGCCCCAAGAGGGCACTATTCGGAAACCGGAAACCATTCCTCAGCAACGCTAAACACTGTCAGCTCTAGTTAACCCTAAAGAAAATATTAATAAAAACCGACCGCTCTTATGGGATCACGTGACGGGGGGGAAGCCAAAATCGTTTTCTTCTTAACCTGCACGTTTCGAACATTTCGAACGTGTATGCAGGACCCCCGAATAATGGCAGGACACTCAAACAGGGAGAATATTTTGGACTTTCCGAACGAATTCTTAAAAAATATAGAAGAAAAAAAAATAGAGAATGATAGGTTGAAGAGGGTGGGGCAGCAGCAAACCAACAATGGTTATCTGTCCTGACATGGCAAAAACGTCAGTGGTAAATATCCTGTACCGCATACTGCAGCGAGATTGTGCAGGAATATTTTTCGAAGCTTCGAAAGCTGTACGTTGTCACATTTGGGAGCGGAAGCATGTTGAGAAGTGGCTACGTAGAGCCGGAAATACTCTATAAAGCGTAAAAGGTCAGAGGTGCTATAAATGGATTTGATTGGCCGATTTATGTTTCTTGTTATATCTTTAAAAGAGTTTTCCTCTAAAGGGGGCCACAGACTCTCACTGGAAGTAGAGAGGTTTTTGATGCATTTTGTCTGTATACATAATTGAAAAGAATAAACTTTGCTGTATCATAAAATGAACTTAATGCTTTAATCTCAGTTATTAGTAGTTAGCTTAATTTTTGGATAAAATCAATATCTCTATATTAATTTAACAATATTTTTGGGGGAGCATAGAAATTTATTTAATTTATTTTCTTATTTTTTTTTATTTAAAAAAAATTATTGTAGATTTTAAATGATATAAATAAAACTCTATTAAAGCAATTGTGAATAGAGATAAAGTGAAATACTAATTCAGTTTATTTAACGCATATTATTAAAAAAGTGCATAAGAATAAATAAAAATAACACATTTATTTATTATTCGTAATTTATTTGTATATAGATCAATTTTTGTATTAAACAATATGGATTGTTTTATTAACAAATTACTTTCATTAGTTATCTCTTCAATCAGCATATCAGAAGGCAGGTTCTACCTTACGTCAAATCGTTACGTTTTTACCATCCATTAATCTCTTTACCATAACCAACGCAAATAATTTTTTCCTGTTTGAAAAGGAAAGGATCACTCTCTTGATTTTCGCTATTCAAGAAAGTAATATAAAAGCGTTCCAAATAAAAAGCTTCAACCTTTACCAATACCTTACTCCATATACGCTCCAAGAGGGCACTATTCGAAATCGGAATCCATTCCACAGCAACTCAGACACTGTCTGCTCTTAAGAAAATATTAATAAAAACCAACCGATCTTATGGGATCAGGATCACGGGGGGAAGCCAAAATCGTTTTCTTCTGAACCTGCACGTTTCCGAACATTTCGAACGCGTATGCAGACTCCGAATAATGGAAGGCCACTCAACCGAGAGAAAATTTGGGACTTTCCGAATGAATTATATGAAAAAAAAAATAGGGGGTGGGGAATATAAGAATGAAAGGGTTGGAGAAGGTGGTGCAGCAGCAGACCAATAAAGGATATCTGCCATGACATGGTAAGATGTCAGTAGATGAAATATCCTGTGCCGTGGGGGTGTAGTGGTGTCGACGAGGAATATTTTTTCGAAACTTCGAAACCTCTAGGGTGTTCCTTTAGGGAGCGATAGAATGTTTAGAAAATGGCTATGTAGAACCGGAAATAATCTCTAACATGTAAAGGTCCGAGATGCTTTAAATCGATTTGGTACAATTGGACTGTTTGGGCGATTTATGCTTTTCTGATTATATCTCTAAATGAGTTTTTTCTTGGATTCCTCTAAAGTGGGCCAAAGACTCTCACTAAAGCCAGAGATTTTAGAAGCATTTTGTTCGTATACACAGTTAGAAAGTGTAAGTTTTGCTGTAAAAATTAATTTATTGCTTTAATATCAGTTATTCGCAGGCTGGTTATCTTAATGGGCATAAAAATCATTATCTTTGGAATCATTTCCAGAAACATTTAATGAAGATTATACAAATTTACATTTAAATTTTCTTAACTAATTTAATAATTTGTTGTAGATTTTAAATGACAAATAAAAAAAATATATTAAAGTAGTTGTGAACAAAGAAATAAAGTGAATTACTAAATCCAGTTTTTTTAACCTATATTGCTAAAAAAAAGTGTACAAAAAATAAATAAATATAACATTTATTTGTTACGCCAGTTTATGCATATTTTATAGATCAATTTTAGTATTAAACAATATTAATACTTTATTACAAAGTTTAAATCTTTTTCTATTAATACAAATTACTTTAAATATTTATATCTTCAATCTGCATATGAGAACACAACGATTTCTTTATGTCAATATTTACTATCCATGAAACTCGTACCACAACCAATAAAAACTATTTTTTCTAGTTGAAAAGTAACGGATGAACTCTCCACGGTTTTTGCTATTCTTGAAAGTAATATAAAAGCGTTTCAAATAAAAAAAAAGCTTTAACATTTGCCAATACCTTATATTACCGGATTGAAAAGCATCGTTTCTCATATAAGCCCCAAGAGGGCACTATACGAAACCGGAAACCATTCCTCAGCAACGCTAGACACTGTCAGCTCTAGTTAACCCTGAAGAAAATATTAATAAAAACATACCGCACATATGGGATCACGTCACATTTCGAAGCCAAAATCGTTTTCTTCTGAACCTGCACGTTTCGTTTCCTGAACATTTCGAACGGTATGCAGGACAACGAATAATGGAAGGCGACCTCGAACAAAGAGAAAATTTTGGACTTTCCGAACGACTTCTTAAAATAATAGGGAAGAAAAATAAGAAGGAAAAGAGGTTGAAGCGGATGGAGCAGCAGCAAACCAATAATGGATATCTGTCATCACATGGCAAGACGTCGGTGGAAAAGAAATATCCTGTACCGTGGAGTGCATTGAGGTTGAAGAGGAATATCTTTCAGAAGTTTCAAAACGCTCTAGGAGGGTGCCACATTTTGGGAGCGGATCATGTTGAGAAATGGCTATGTCTGATATACTATCTAAAGCGTAAAGGTCTGAGGTGCTTTAAATGGATTTTTGATACAATTGTTGGACGGTTTGGCGATTTATGCTTTCTGGTTATACTTTAAAAGAGTTTTCTTGGATTCCTGAAAAGTGGGCCACAGACTCTCACTGAAGCCAGTAGATATATTTTGATGCATTTTGTGCGTATTAAATTAATTTCATGTTGCAGCAAAAGTGTATTCTTTCTAACCCACTTTGCTGCAACATGAAATTAATTCCAATAATTTAATGTGGTTATAAGTAATTAGTTTAATTGGGGATATAAATCATCAACTTTGGGTTCATTACAAAAAATATTTAATAGAGAGAAAATAAATATTTATTTAAATTTTCTTAATCTGAAAATTATTGTTGATTTTAAATGATATAAATAAAACCATTCACTTTTATATTTTTCAAACTAAAAATTTAAAAGTGGGTTCTTTTTAAAGAAAATTTTTACATAAGAGTCAATGCTATGAACCGTAATAAACGAATATATATATTTTATTGAAGATTTATTCACGCTTTTATATTTCAAATGTAATATTAAAGAATAGGGACTGTTTTACTACGAAATATAAAAGGTAATCTTTTCTATTAAAAAATTACTTTCATTATTATCTCTTCAATCTGCATATGAGAGGCGGCGACTTTTCCTTACGTCAATGTTTACCATCCATGAATCTCTCGTTACCGTAACCAATACAAATAATCTTTCCTGCATAGAAAAGGAAAGGATCAACTCTTGATTTTCGGTATTCAAGAAAGCAATATAAAGCGTTCAAATAAAAAGTCTCAACCTTACCAATACCTTATAGTATTACCGGATTGAAAAAGCGTCCTAGTCATATACGCCCCAAGAGGGCACCATTTGAAACAGGAACCATTTTCAGTAACAAAATTTTTCGCACTGGCTGCTCTTGTTAACCGTAAAAAAGAAAATATTAATAGAATAAATTCCGCCTTGGGATGGGATCACGTCTCAGGCGGCAAAATCGTTTCTTTTTTGAACCTGCACACGTTTCGAACATACGGGCAACGTGTCTTTAGTATGCAGGACCCGAATAATGGGAGGCCCTCAAACAGAGAAAAATTTTGGACTTTTCCGAACGACTTCTTAAAAAAAGAATGAAAAGTATTGAAGAGGGTGGGGCGGCAGCAACCAATAATGGATATCTGTCATGACAAGGCGGCAAGACGTCGGTGGAAGAAACTCCTGTACCGTGGGGTGCAGTGAGGGTTGACGAGGGAATATTTTCGAAGCTTCGAACGCTCCAGGGTGACCCATTTGGGAGCTGAAGTATGTTGAGAAATGCGGACTATGTAGAGCCAGAAATACTTTCTAAATCGTAAGGTCTGAGTACTTTAAATGGACTTGATACAGTTGTTGGACGGTTTGTACGACTTATGTTTTTCTGCTGATATCTGTAGCAGAGTTTTCCTCAAAAGCGACAACAGATTCTCACTGAAGCCGTGGAGAGTTTTTTGCATTTGTCCGTGTACACATTTAGAAAGAATAAACTTTGTTGCTACAGAAATAAATTTAAAAGCTTTAATGAGATTTATTAGAAGGCTGGACATTAATTAGGGATAGAAATCATTATCTTTGGATTCATTTCAAAAAACATTTTCCGACTTTTAAAAAAATAGAAAAAAATAAATAAAAAAGAATGAAAAGGGTTGAAGGGGGCGGAGCAGCAGCAAAACCAATAATGGATATCTGTCATGACATGGCTAGACGTCAGTGGAAGAAATATCATGTACCGTGGGTAGGGAGTGAGGTTGACGAGGAATATTTTTCGAAGCTTCGAACGATGTAGGGAGTCACATTTAGGAGCGGAAGCATGTCGAGAACTGGCTGGTAGAGCCGGAAATGCTGTCTAAGGCATAAAGGTCTGAGGTGCTTTAAATGGATTTCATACAATTGTTGGACGGTTTGGGCGATTTATACTTTCTGGTTACATCTTTAAAAGAGCTTTTCTCTGAAATTGGGTCACAGACTCTCACTGAAGTAAGTAGAGAAATTTTTGATGCATTTTATCCGTATACAAAGTTAGAAAGAATAAACTATATTGTATCATAAAATTAACTTAATGCTTTAATGTGAGGGTATTCGCAGGCTGGTAAGCTGACTTAAGATAAAAAATCGTTATATTTGAATTCATTCCCAGAAACATTTAATGGGGAGCCTAGAAAATTATATTTAAATTTTCTTAATCTTTAATTTAATAAATTAGTATAGATTTTAAAGGATATCAATAAAAATTTATTAAAATAGATGTGAATAAAGGAATAAAGTTAAAAACACTAATACAGTTTTAAACTTATATGGTTAAAAGATTGTGCATAAAAATAAAATTTATTTATTATTGACGATCAATTCATATTTGTATCTAAATTTTCGAATTAAACAATATGGATTGTTTAATTACTAAGTATAAATAAAAAGATTTCTATTAATACAAATTACTCTTATTTATCTCTTCAATCTGCATATGAGAAGGAATCGACTTCCTTGCGTCAATATTTACCATCCATGAATCCGTTACCAGAACCAATACAAATATTTTCCCGTTTGAAAAGGAAATGATCAACTCTCCCCGTTTTCGCTATTCAAGAGCAATATAAAACGCTCAAATAAAAAGGTTTAACATTTACCAATACCTTACATTACCAGATTGAAAAGCATTATTACTCATATACGCCCCAAGAGTACACTATTCGAAACAGGAATCCATTTTCTCTGCAACTCTAGAAACTGTCTGTTCTAGTTAACCCTAAAGAAATTAGTAATAAAACCCAAACCGCTCTTATGGGATCACGCCACAGGGGAAGCCGAAATCCTTTTCTTCTGAACCTGCACGTTTCGAACATTTCGAACGTGTAGTATGCAGGTCCCCGAATAATGGAAGGCCACTCGAACAGAGAGAAAATTTTGGACTTTTCCGAACGACCTCTTAAAAAAATAGAAAAAAAAAAATGAAAAAGGTTGAAGAGTGTGGGGCAGCAGCAAACCAATAATGGATATCTGTCATGGCATGGCAAGACGTCAGTGGAAGAGATATCCTGAACCGTGGGGTGCAGTGAGGTTGAAGAGAATATTTTTCGAAGCTTCTCTAGGGTGTCATCTTCAGGAGCGGAAGCATGTTGAGAAATGGCTATGTAGAGCTGGAAATACTCTCTAAAGCGTAAAGGTCTGAGGTGCTTTAAATGGATTTGATACAATTGTTGCTCGGTTTGGGCGATTTATGTTTTTCTGGTTATATCTTTAAAAGTGTTTTCTTGGTCCTCAAAAGTGGATCCACACTTTCTCACTAAAGCCAGTAGTGAGTTTTTATGCATTTTGTCCATATACTATATACAGTTGAAAATAATAAATTTTTTTGCATTATAAAATTAATTTAATAATTTAATGTGAGTTGATTTGCAGTTAACTTAAATGGGGATATAAATCTTTTCTTTGGCTTCATTTCAAAACGTTAAATGTGCAGAATATAAATTTATATTTAATTTTTCTAAATTTTTAATTTAATAAATTATTATAGATAGTAGACGATATAAATAAAAATCTATTTAAGTAGTTTTTGAATGGAGAAATAAAATTAAATACTAAACCTGTATCAATTTTATTATTGAACAATATGAACTGTTTTCTTACTAAATATATAAAAACTTCTTCTATTAGTGCAAATTACTTTCATTATTTATATCTTTAATCTGCATATGAGAAGGCAGCAACTTTTTACGTAAATATTTACCATCCATGAATCTCGTTACCATAACCAATACAAATAATTTTTCCCGCTTGTAAAGGAAAGGGATCAACTCTCTTGGTTTACGCTATTCAAGACAGCAATATAAAGTGCTTCACATAAATTTAAAAAGCATTTACGAATACCTTATATTACAGGATTGAAAAGCATCGTTACTCATATACGCCGCAAGAGGACACTATTTGAAACCTGAATCCATTTCTCAGCAATGCTAGACACTGTAAGCTGTAGTTAACCCTCAAGAAAACATTAATAAAAACCAACCGTTCTTATGGGATCACGTCACTGGGGAAGACAAAATCGTTTTCTTCTGAACCTGAACGTTTCGTATTTCGAACGTGTAGTATGCAGGACCCCGAATAATGGAAGGCCACTGAAACAGAGTTAAAATGCTGGACTTTCCGATCGACTTCTTCAAAAAAAAAAAAAAAGAAATAATGAAAGGCTTGAAGAGGGTGGGGCAGCAGCAAGCCAATAATGGATATCTGCCATGACATGGCAAGATGTCGGTGGAAGAAATATCCTGCACCGTGGGGTGCAGTGAGGTTGACGAGGAATATTTTTCGAAGCTTCGAACGCTCTAGGTTGTCGCATTTGGGAACGGAAGCATGTTGAGAAATGACTGTGTAGAGCCGGAAATAGTCTCTAAATCTTAAAGGTCTGAGGTGCTTTAAATGGATTTGATACAATTGTTGGACGGTTTTTACGATTTATGCTTTATGGTTATATTTTTAAAAGAGTTTCCTTGGATTCCTCTAAAGTGAGCTAGAGATTCACACTGAAGACAGTAGAAAGATTTTTGATGCATTTTGAATGTATACACAATTGAAACCAATAAACTTTCCTTTATCCTGAATTAATTTAATGCTTTAACGTCAGTTATTAGCAGTTAGATTAGAAGGGGATAGAAATAGAAATCGAAGGGGATAGATTAGAAGGATAGAAATCATTATCCTTGATTCTTTTCAGAAAAACATTTAATGGGGATGTAAATTTATATATAAATTTTCTTAATCTTTAATTTAATAAATTATTGTAGATTTTAAAGTGATATAAATAAAAATCTATTACAACAATTGTGAATAAAGAAATAAAGTGAAATACTAACAGAGTTTATTTAACTATATTATTAAAAAATTCATAAAAATAAATATTGTTAACAGTTATTGATTATTGACGATTTATTCATGTTTCATATATAAATTTTTGTATTAAAAATATGGATTGTTTTATTACGAAATATAATATGCAATTTTTTATTAATACAAATTAATTTTATTATTTATGTTTTCATTATGCATATGAGAAGTCAGCGACTTCCTTACGTCAATATTTACCATCCATGAATCTCGTTACCATAACCAATACAAATAAATTTTCCTGCTTGAAAAGGAACGGATCAACTCTCTCGGTTTTCGCTATTGAAGAGAGCAATATAAAAGCGCTTCAAATAAAAAGCTTTAACATTTACCAATACCTTATATCTCCGGATTGAAAAGCATCGTTACTCATATACGCCCCAAGAGGGCACTATTCGAAACCGGAATCCATTTCTCAGCAGCGCAAGACACTGTCTGCTCTAGTTAACCCTGAAGCAAGAATTTTAATAAAACCAACCACTCTTATGGGATCACGTCACAGGGAAAGCCAAAATCGTTTTCTTTTGAACCTGTAAGTTTCGAACATTTCGAACGTGCAGGCAGGACCCCGAATAATGGAAGACCACTCGAACAGAGAGAAAATTTTGGACTTTTGTGGGGCAGCAGCAAACCAATAATGGATATCTGTCATGACATTGCAAGACGTCAGTGGAAGAAATATCTTGACCGTGGGGTGCAGTGAGGTCGACGAGGAATATTTTCGAAGCTTCGAACGCTCTAGGGTGTCACGTTTGGGAGAGGAAGCATGTTGAGAAATGGCTACGTAGATCCGGAAATACTCTCTAAAGCGTAAAGGTCCGAGATGCTTTAAATGGATTTGATACAATTGTTGGACGGCTTAGGTGATTCGGTTTTCTTGGATTTAGGCCACAGACTCGCATTGAAGCCAGTAGAGAGATTTTTGATGCATTTTGTCCGTATACACAGAATAAACTTTGCTACAACATAAAAATTAATTTATCGCTTTTAATGTGAGTTATTAGAAATTAGTTTAATTACGGATAAAAATCATTATCTTTGGTTCCTTTAAAAAAAAAAAATAGGGAGCAAATAAATTTATTTTTAAATTTTCTTATTCTTTTATTTAATAAATTATTGTAGATTTTAAATAATATAAATAAAACTATATTAAAGTAGATTTAAATAGAGAAATAAATGAAATACTAAAACCCGGATATTTTTGTTAGTTCTTATAAGAAAATTGTTATATAAGAGCCAAGGATATAAATAGTAATAAACGAATAGATAGATTTGTTTGACGACTTTTCATATTTTGTATTTAAATTTTAGAAATAAAAACCATATGGATTGTTTTATTACCAAATATAAAATATTTTTCTATTAAAAGCAAATGTCTTTCATTGTTTATCTCTTCAATCTGCATATCAGAAGACAGAGACTTCCTTACATCAATATTTACAATCCATGAATCTTGTTACCATAACCAATACAAATAAATTTTATTGCTTGAAAATTAAAGCTTCAACTCTCTAGGTCTCTCAGAGAACAATATAAAGCATTTCAAATAAATAGCTTTAACATTTACCAATATCTTATATTACCGGTTGAAAACATCGTTACTCATATACGCCCCAAGATGGCACTATTTGAAACCGGAATCCATTTCTCAGCAATGCAGGGCACTGTATGCTCTAGTTAACCTAAAGAAAATATTAATAAAAACCAAACGCTCTTATGGGATCACGTCACAAGGGAAGCCGAAATCGTTTTCTTCTGAACCTGCACGTTCCGAACATTTTGAACGTGTATGCAGGACCCCGAAAAATAGGATGAACAAAAAATAAAAAGAATGAAAGGGTTGAAGTGGGTGGGGCATCAGCAAACCAATAATGGATATCTGTCATGACATGGCAAGACGTCAGTGGAAGAGATATCCTGTACCGTGGGGTGCAGTGAGGTTGACGAGGAATATTTTTCGAAGCTTCGAACGCTCCAGGGTGTCACATTTGGGAGCGGAAGCATGTTGAAAAATGGCTATGTAGATCCGGAATACTCTCTAAAGCGTAAAGGTCTGAGGTGCTTTAAATGGATTTGATACAATTGTTGCACGGTTTGGGCGATTTATGCTTTCTGGTTATATCTTTAAAAGAGTTTTCTTGGATTCCTCAAAAGTAGGCCACAGACTCTCACTAAAGCCAGTAAAGGGTTTTTGTGATGCATTTTGTCCGTGGACACACGGTAAGAAAAAGAATAAACTTTGGTATACCGTAAAATTAATTTAATGCTTTAATGTGAGTTATTAGCAGTTAATTTAATTGGAGATAGAAATCATTTTCTTTAGATTCATTTCCAAGAAATATTTAATGGGGATCATACACATGTACTTTATTAAGACAGTTGTGAATAAAGAAATAAATTAAATACAATCCAATTTTTTTACCTTTATTTTGTTAAAAATATTTTCATAAAATTAAGAGAAATAACATTTATTTATTTTGGTGAAAATCAGTGCTTTTTTTATGAATCAATCTTTTTAAAGTAATATGATGTTTGTTGCTCGATAATTTTATAGAAAAAAAATTCTGTAAACTACTTTTATTCTTTATCGACAGAAACTGCCCCATGGTGGGACAAGGCCGTCTGGAATGGCAGATTTCGAGACAGGAGATGTTTTCATTCTACAGTTTTATTTTTTCTGTTTTTGTGTAAAAGTTTATATTATATGGTGACAGAACAAAACATATTTTGCATACATTAACCTTTATTTTCCCTTCAATTGTATTTTCACAGAATAAGAGCAATTAACACAATCAAAAGTATGATTAATTCAAAGAAAATGAAAAAAACTATTAATTAACTTAAAGTTTGCTTTTCATATTTACAAGTAATTTGTGATAATACTTTTTTATTATGTTTTGTATTCTATCAATTTTTGTTTAGAAAGTTTAGCTTGACCTTAAAATAAAAATATTTTTTTTCCTTATCATTTTTATTTCATATATTATTTAATTATACTTCAACATTATAACTTTGTTGCTTTTTTTTTTAAAATAACATTGTGTATTTCCAGAAATAAATAATTTTTCTCAAATTAAAATATTAAGAAATTAACGTTTTGAAAAATAAAAAAAAGTAAGAATCACTTTGTATATATACTTTGCTCAAACAATTATTTTATGAAATATTTCAACCAATCATAATTCTATTCAGAGCAGAGGTTTGCCAAACCTTTCTGTGAAGGTGACGTAGCAAACACTGTTGTGGTGATTCTAATTAATTACTGATATTTATACTAACATAGCGTCAGAAATTAATACTATTCCTCCTTCTGACAATAGTTTCAGATACTTAGGCACGATTCTGCTTAGAATTCTACTCATTGTACTCAGATAAATGGATAATATGCAACTCCTGCTGTTATCGCGTCTGTAGTGTTGGCTGCAAAAGTCTTTGAAGGAATTACTTCAAGACGATTTAACCATTTAATCAAATATAGGTTGAGATCGTGATTACATTATGATAATGTGTGTTTAATTAGAGGTCCGTTTGTTGAAAACGACGTCGCTGGGAATACGTAGTATTAGAAATTCGAAATAAAATTTAACAGAATATTTTCTAGGAGAATGCAATATATTAATTTATATTATCATTGAAGAAGATGCTGTTATTAAACCGATTTTGAGCATATTTGAAAAAAAGCAATTTGTTGAGCAATAATAAGTCATTTCAGACGAATTAATTCTATAGCATTTTCATGAAATCAAATTAAATATTTTAAATTTCAAATTTGTATTCTACAGCATCATTTTGAGATGATGATTTCAATGCCTATTCTACACCATCATTTTTAAAAGATCATTTCATGATGTGTATTCTACAGCATCATTCGTTCAAATAAAGAAAGCAGCTTACATATTTGTAAATTCTTTTTTATTAATTACTTGATACCAATCATTCAGTTGAATTAAATTCCAGAAAAGTTTCAAAGGATTTTATAAGAAAGCTCTATATTTCAAAAAATAATTTTTTTATAATTATGAATATACAATGACTTTAGGGATATTAATAAAATCCAGACATTTTTATATATTATTAATCTTATTGATAATAATAATTTAAAATATTAATGTATGTTTCATATGTACATTGAACATCGTTTAAAAATTCAAATTCAGAATATATAACTTGCGTTCGCACTTTGAAACTGAATTTTATTCATTTACCGTGCAACTAGTCTTGTGACCATGCTTCATTCTACACATTGGCGAGAACGCCCTCTACGGGGTTCAGGAGAAATGTTGAGTTTGCCTACAGACTCTCACCAGGAGATGAAGTATATTTCGCGCATCCGCGCATACTTGAGTATCATGTTTTTCGACTTAGAAATGGAATTCTCCCATGAATCTATAATTATATGTCTTTAAATGTGTTACATATTGTAACGTTTTTAATTGTATATGTACGGTATTTGTACGTGTGTAAATAAGACTGTGCGTTCTCTAACTTGTTTTGTTTTGAACCAACCACACCCAGTTACAATCGGATTGCCCAACCAGCACACTAATATTTAAAACTTGCTATTAGACCTCCAATCTGTGCAGTATTATTTCAATGGAACTACATGCCAGTTACAATCGTATTGCCCAATGTGCAATCTGCAGTCTTTAAAATTTGCTATGAGGTGCTCGAACCTATG
>BPLR01000610.1:0-138864 GCA_021605095.1 Caerostris extrusa | reverse complement strand
CTGTATGAATAAAATTCAAAAAGACAATTAAAAAAACACAACAAAAATAAAATAAATAAAAACCTGTTAAAATAATATTTGTACCATTAATAAATACTTCAAGACGATGCAAATTAGTTACAAAAATTTCCAAATAGTTATAAAAATTTTGTTTTCTAAGTTTACAGTTTCGAATATTTGCTATCTTTTAAGTTTACAAGGTTGTTTAAATTTTTCTATTTCTTCTATAGTACTAAACCCCATTTCGGACCATCCTACTAAAATGTCTGGTATCCTCTTATTTCGTTAGGTTATATAAGTTTTCAATTTTATAGAAATCTCTCACATTTTTATGTTCTCTGAAATGAAATAATGGTTTATTTACTCAACTACCTTTATATACTTGATTTTATAACACGTGAAAATGCCAAGTTTTAAACGTAAAAAAGACAGCGAAATGATTTTACTAAATGAAAAAGTCGTAAATTATGAAAACATTTTAGAGGATAATAATTAAAAATATACGAAGCAGTATAATTTTAAGCATTAAATTATCAATTGTAGGACACATGCTCTTTTTATCTTGATTATTAATTGTATTGAATAAATTAAATACGGAGTAACGATTAATTTAATTAAAAAAATCTGAGGTATCTGACTTTATCTTCAACAATCTGATATTTTTAAAAATATATATATATTTTTTTCTTACCCCAATTTTTTGGTAGACAGCAAATATCTAGATCAAATCCAAGAACCCCTGAGGTCTCATGGAAGAGGTAGTTTCCAGCCAGTGATGGAGCACGCGTAGTTCGAAATCTGATTTGGTCTGTGACGCTGAAGAAGAAGGGCAGTTCCTTCCTGGAGGACTTTAGAGGGAACTACTTATCGTATGGGAGAAAGCCCGGAAACTCCCACCGGGTAGTCCAATTCACGAGGCAAGATGCTGAACATCACAAACTCCAACGAGTTCCCCTTCTACTTTTGAAACAGTGTTTACAATAAAGCCGCCAGCTGACAGAACTTCCTCCCTAATGCCCACCAGCGGCGCGCGGTGCCACTGAACTACGAGTCGTGCAAAATTTGTATAAATCTAAGAAATTCAACCTTTTATTTATTTATTTTTTAAATTTGTACAGATATTCAAATAATTTTTCTCAAAAGAGTGGTATATATTTTTTCTTTTTGTAATATTTTAAATAAAGCAGTTTTATATTTCCAATTAAAGTAGAATTTTATTAAAGTTTACGGTACAAATAAAAATTCTATAAAAATAATAAAATGCATTTATTTAAAAAAATGCTTTTTTAAGTAACTCAACAAAACATTACACCCTTTGCAGTCTGTATTAAATACAACATGATGTTTTAACTGAAGAATGAAAAGAAAATCATTAGAATTCGTTTAAATCTAGTTACTATTCATATTATTCTATTTTCCTTAGTATTTTAATGATAATATCAATTAAAAACATCTATTGAAACATAATAGCATAGTTTTTGCTTTGAATCTATAAACATCTATTTACTAAATGCACTAAACGTACAATTTACATTTTATAATTAACAAATAACTTGTTGATAATAACTACATTGAAAATACTCACTTGTTTCTTGTACAAGCAAAAGATGTGGTTAAATATTATTAGTATTTCTTTTCAAACATCATTCCATTCTTTTTAAAAGTTTTTGAAAATCACACGAAAATTTAAAAATAATTATTAAAACATAGCTAGCCATATTACTGTGATTTAACGATTAAGATTAAAATTTCTTAGATTTTTAGAGGAAAGATAAAAAATCTTGCACATACTTTAAAATTACTGTAAAATTTCTGATAGTATCGACCTGATAGTAATGATAGTACATAGAGTCATTTCATGCAAAAATTAAATATTTAAAATGCATACAAATCAATTGACCTGTTGGTTTTGCGCTTCTCTACAAATGTGAATGACCAGGGATTGCACTTAATACAAAACCATTATTTATAAATGTTCAAATTTTCAAGGGTTTGAAGGGAATTTATTGAATGTATGATACTACTCAATAGCTCCAAGATCATGCTTTATGAAGTTAAAATCGCATTTTAACAATAAAAGTAGCATCTGAATTTCATTTACTGTGTCAAATGTGTGAAATACATAAATTATGAATTTAAGAAATATTTTTAATTATTTCCACCTTTAGCAAATTTTAAACAAAACGATAAGAAGAGAAATTAAGTTTATTTTTTCTTAATTTTTATTATCTGAACGAGTATTTAAAAGAAATCAAAACGCAATCTTTTTTTTATTTAACTGTTTTCAGGTGTAATCTTGTATCATGTACATATTTGACTTGAAAATTATTAAAGGTATTTCTGCCAAAATAACTTCTTAATCTTCAATTTTTAACTTTTTGTGACCTAACGATAATTTTAAATACTGATGAATAAAAAAAAATGTACATCACTTCACAAATGATGCAAAAAAACAAAAAAAATAAAAATCTAATTTTCGGGCAATAATGAAAGATTTTTTTTTGTATTCTTTTTTCTTATTCTTTTATCAGATAAAGCTGTAAGAAATATTACATATAAGTGTTTTGTTCTTTTCTTCTCTTTATAATAAATTTTCAATCAATCAACAAAAAATTATTTTCAAAATAATGTAACGGCACACACATATTTTTCTTTCAATCCTACTTTATATTCATACTCATACCACAAAAATGTAACTTACACAATTTAATTATTACCTAGTATTTACAATAAATTCCTCCAAATTCATTTAATGACACCACCGTTAGTTTTTTTTTAAATTATTAATTTGGGATAATTAAAATACAGTTAAATGGTCTACCATACGAAGTGTTAAGATGAAAAATATTTATACATTTAATATTATTATTTGTAATCACGAAAATATCGGGATAATAGCATTAACATAGATATCCAAAAATATAGTAAAACACATACATATTTATCTTTCAATCAACTCAATATTCATACTCATACATATAAAAATGTAACTTATACAATTTAATTATTTATTAGTATTTACAATTTATCCAAAGTTATGTAATAACACCACATTATTTTTTTAAATTATTAATCTGTGATAATTCTTATTAAACAATACAATTAAAATGGTTAACTATACAAAGTGTTAAAATGTAAATATTTTATACATTTAATATCATTATTTGTAATCACGAAAATATCGATAATAGCATTAACATAGATATCAAAATATAGTAAAAACACATACATATTTATCTTTCTATCCACCTTCCTATTCATACTCATACATATAAAAATGTAACTTATACAATTTAATTATTTCCTAGTATTTACAGTACATCCAAATTTATGTAATGACAACACATTAGTTTTTTTTAAATTATTAATCTGTAATAATTCTTATTCAAAATTGTTAACATGGTTAACATTAAATGGTTATTGTGGTTAACATGGTTTAATGGTTAATGGTTATTATAGTAACCATTTAATGGTTAAAATGGTTACTCATACAAAGTGTTAAGATGCAAATATTTTATATATTTAATATCATTATTTGCAATCACGAATGCATCGATAATAGCATTAGCATAAATATACATTGAAAAACTTTTTCATGTAAAAAAATATAATATTTAGAGTGTAGTGTTTCTTCATAATGTACCCTTTTCCTCCAGCCCTTGCTTATGTATTTTTAATCTAATGTAATGCAATCAAGTCACTCTCGACAAGTAGCTAAAGTCACCCCTCTCTGTACCTGAAATACGACCCAATAAGTGTACCCTTTAATTTATTCAAGAGGCCAGCAAATACCCTCTGACGAAAGGGGCTAATAAACAAATGAGAATCTAGAAGCGGTATGCGCCATTAGCCTGACTTTACGTAAGTGATATTGCCAAAAAATTTGCATCTTTAATAAGCACACGCTCGGTTTTTAACCTTTTATCACCGATTCTGAATTAAGGCTATCCCGAAGAAAATAAAAGGGAATTATATTTTCAAATTTTTTTTCTGTCTGGACCTATATTGCCATTTATAGTAAATGGGGAAACTGAAACATGGTACTCTGCATCTGTTATGGGCTTGTATGGTAGGAACATAAGTGCCCTACTCTGTGATGGTAGTTGTTTCTTGATTAATGTATGCAAAATTTAAACAATAGTTTTTATTTATATTTTCAAAATAGTTTTTATTTATATTTTCAAAATAGTTTTTATTTATATTTTCAAAATAGTTTTTATTTATATTTTCAAAATAGTTTTTATTATTTTTAAATATATTTTTATTATTTTTAGATCTAGTTTTTTATTTTTTTTTTTTTTAAATATACTTTTTATTTATTTATAGTTCTTTTTTTGAAATGCTTCAATTGCTAATAATTACTTTTCACATAATTAAAAAGACATTGAAAGGCTGAATATTGTTGTATATTTTATTCGTATGTTGATATAGCAGAGCTTCTAATTGCGTGAAAATTACAATTTTGTTTTGAATAATTGTTTGGCAGGATAGCATAATAGCTTTAACTTTCTTTCACTTTTTCAGTTTATATAAAAAAGTGATATAATATGTAACAATGATATATCTGTATAAAATACTCACCCTTGAATAATTAGATTGTAAAATGCCCCCCCCCCTCCAAAAAAAAAAAAAAAAATAATAAGCATTGCATTACTTCACAAATGTGAATTATTCTAAATTTCAACATTAAATGTCACGATTAAAACCCATGTAACTTTTTGATTATTTTCGAAGTAAATACTTGAAATATAAAATAATTAATAACTAATAGACAACAGGAATTTGTATTACATAAATGTTCTAATTACAAAAGTAACTTTATGTAAATGATATGGATAAAGATTATTTATAAGATTCAAATAAAGACCCAATAAACTTAATGGTTAGGCAAAGAGATATTGGAAGATTCGATTTAATTTTAATCAGCTATAGATGTCCAACTTTTGGCCCATTGGTAACGTGCAAGAGACTGAAGCTCATATCTCTGGCTTGCTTTCAAAAGCGAAGAGGCTCTTATAGCAATTTTCACAGCGTGTATAACCTGTCGCATAATACACAATCAAGCATCTTGGGGGAAGTTTTCCGTGTTTGCTTCCAAACGACATGAAAATGAATGGCAGTTATCCCTAAAAATCCTCCCTGAAAACATCGTCCCTTTCTTCATCATCTATTAATGGGCTGTTGGTGATATGCAAAGGAGTGAGGGCGAGGTCTTCAATGTACAGAAAGAAATAAAATAAAATATCAATTGAAATATCGATCAAACTACATTCATTTTGAAATAAATGAAACGAAATGAAATGATCAATATATCCCGTGAAATATCGATATTCGAAAGGGATCGATAAAGGCTGTTTTGTTTTTTAAGATATCTTTTTGTTTCTCTGAATTTCATGCTAATATAAAAAATGGGCGAATGGGAGGAATATAAAATTTCGTGCTAATATTATTTTGGAAATATAATATATTTTCCAAAATCTTAACTTTTGTCTTTTATTTATTTATTGAAATATCAGAGACGTAGATTTTATTAGACATCACTGGAGGCTTATTTAAACAGCAGCCTCCATGATAAAAAAATCTAAATAACCTATAAAAAATACGGGAGAAAAGTTTGCAGCTATTAAATATTTTTATACTTTTTTATTTTAGTAAGTATATAAAATTAAATATTCTCTTGTGATGGAAATATATGCATGTAATTATTAATCACACCTAATTCAGATTTTTTATATATAATCGATAAAACTTCGCAATATCCAATAAATATGTAAATTATATATTGAAAGTGGATTAGCTCCATTTCAAATGTAATGAGATCTACACCTTTTTTTGCAATAAATAGATAAAATTTCTATTTTTATTTAACGAAACAGGTTTTTTGTTTTCAACCATTTAAACAGCAAAAGGGTCAATTTATTGATAATAAGACAGATTATTAAAAAAATTTACATAAATTTGTGAATTCACAATTAGAAACGTTTTCTTTAACTTTTTAAAAATAAAAGTTCAATTGCTGCTGGGATCATGATATGTGAGAGATTCATAAAAATTAATTTAAATATAAATTCCTTATTATTTTACAAAATCAAAATTGGAATTTCATTGCAATAGGATAAAATATATTACAGATTCAGTGGATGGGAATGATGTAAATATTTCTAAAGCTGAAATTTTCTTTAACATCTAAATTTATGGGAACTGTATTTACGTAAATAATTGATACAATTACCTTCCTTCCCAGTAAGTCATTTTTAAAGTAAAAGTTCTTGAAACTATATCGAAATCCAATAAAAAAATTCTAATCTAAAAACTTTTGTGATTCTCTGAAAAATTATGAACCTCTGTAAATGACAATGTAAAATTCTGCTAATAACAGCTAAAACAACAGATTTTTATTTTTCTTGTAAAAATTCTCTAAATTCTCAAAGAATTAATTTATATTATCATAAGAGAATTAATTTACATTTAATTGTCTTACATTAATAAGATAATTAATTTACATTTAATTGTCTTACATTACATAAGATAATTAATTTACATTTAATTGTCTTACATTAAATAAGATAATTAATTTACATTTAATTGTCTTACATTAAATAAGATAATTAATTTACATTTAATTGTCTTACATTGCACAAGATAATTAATTTACATTTAATTGTCTTACATTAAATAAGATAATTAATTTACATTTAATTGTCTTACATTACATAAGAGAATTAATTTAGATTTAATTGTCTTACATTTAGTCTTACATTACATAAGAGAATTAATTTAGATTTAATTGTCTTACGTTTAGATCTTACATTACATAACAGAATTAATTTACATTTAATAGTCTTACATAACATAAGAGAATTAATTTACATTTACATCCTTTAAATATGTAAATTACCTATTGAAATTGGATTAGCTCCCTTTCTCATATAATGAGATCTACACCATTCTTTAAAATAAAATGATGCATGTAATTATTAATCACACCTAATTCAGATTTTTATATATAATCGATAAAACTTCGCAATATCAATAAATAACATGTAAATGCTCATACATGTTAGATAAAATGATTTGAAAACATTACATCAAAAAAATAATAACTTTTTTTCATAATAAAATAATAGGAACCTCATTGCTTAATCTGTTATACAGTAAAAATACTCATAGAACCATATCCAAATTTTAAAATCCTTTAAATGGCCTGATAATAAATAACGAAATATGTGATTAATTAGATAAGGATTCTTAAAGAGATCCATGAATTAATTCCTTACGCATCCCCTGCTTTATAAGCTATTTCTAAGAGTGCATGCCAGAACAGAACATAAATGGCAATATTAATTTCTGCTAATAACAGCTACACGCGAAGATTTTTATTTTATTGTACAAGAAGCCTAAAAAATCTTAAAAAGAATGAATTTATATCTGTTCAGATAAAATGATTTCAAAACATTACATTATAAAAAATACTAACTTTTTGTCATAAAATGTTAGGAACTCCATTGCTGTATCTTTTGCACAGCAAAAATATATAGAACCATATCCATATTTTCAAAATCCATTTAAATACTATGATAATAAATAGTGAAATATATGTGATTAATTAGATAAGGATTCTTGAAGAGATCCATGAATTAATTCCTTATGCATCCCCTGCTTTATAAGCTAATTCTAAGAGTGCATGCCAGAACAGAACATAAATGGCAATATTAATTTCTGCTAATAATAACAGCTACAATCAGAGATTTTTATTTTTATTGTACAAAAAGCCTAAAAATCTTAAAAAGAATGAATTTATATCTGTTCAGATAAAATGATTTCAAAACATTACATTATAAAAAATACTAACTTTTTGTCATAAAATGTTAGGAACTCCATTGCTGTATCTTTTGCACAGCAAAATATATAGAACCATATCCATATTTTCAAAAAAATCCATTTAAATACTATGATAATAAATAGTGAAATATATGTGATTAATTAGATAAGGATTCTTGAAGAGATCCATGAATTAATTCCTTATGCATCCCCCTGCTTTATAAGCTAATTCTAAGAGTGCATGCCAGAACAGAACATAAATGGCAATATTAATTTCTGCTAATAACAGCTACAATCAGAGATTTTTATTTTTATTGTACAAGAAGCCTAAAAATCTTAAAAAGAATGTATTTATATCTGTTCAGATAAAATGATTTCAAAACGTCACATTATAAAAAATACTAACTTTTTGTCATAAAATTTTAGGAACTCCATTGCTGTATCTTTTGCACAAAGCAAAAATACATAACCATATCCATATTTTCAAAATCCATTTAAATACTATAATAATAAATAGTGAAATATATGTGATTAATTAGATAAGGATTCTTGAAGAGATCCATGAATTAATTCCTTATGCATCCCCTGCTTTATAAGCTAATTCTAAGAGTGCATGCCAGAACAGAACATAAATGGCAATATTAATTTCTGCTAATAACAGCTACAATCAGAGATTTTTATTTTTATTGTACAAGAAGCCTAAAAATCTTAAAAAGAATGAATTTATATCTGTTCAGATAAAATGATTTCAAAACATCGCATTATAAAAATACTAACTTTTTGTCATAAAATGTTAGGAACTCCATTGCTGTATCTTTTGCACAGCAAAAATATATAGAACCATATCCATATTTTCAAAATCCATTTAAATACTATAATAATAAATAGTGAAATATATGTGATTAATTAGATAAGGATTCTTGAAGAGATCCATGAATTAATTCCTTATGCGTCCCCTGCTTTATAAGCTAATTCTAAGAGTGCATGCCAGAACAGAACATAAATGGCAATATTAATTTCTGCTAATAACAGCTACAATCAGAGATTTTTATTTTTATTGTACAAGAAGCCTAAAAATCTTAAAAAGAATGAATTTATATCTGTTCAGATAAAATGATTTCAAAAATACATTATAAAAAGTCATAAAATATTAGGGACTCCATTGCTGTATCTTTTGCACAGCAAAAATACATAACCATATTCATATTTTCAAAATCCTTTTAAATACTATGATAATAAATAGTGAAATATATGTGATTAATTAGATAAGGATTCTTGAAGAGATCCATGAATTAATTCCTTAATCTTCCCTTGCTTTCTAAGCTAGTTCTAAGAGTGCAAGCCAGAACAGTCCCCATCAAATCCTAATAACAATAAAACGGTCGAATATTTCGAACGCTTTATTCTTATTGATGTTCCAGAATCGCACTTATTGAGAAGCATATTACAACATTCTCTAGGCTCCTCTCTGTCTTTCAATTATTGGTGGCAGGGATCACTCTGTTGCTAAGCAACGTGGACCAAAAGCCTATTAATCACATTCATACGCAACACTTCGGCCTAGACAGCCTAAGCTATAGCTTTACTGATCGAGCTCGTCTTCCGGCGACTGATTAAAGACGGCTCTAGAAATTTATCAGATAAAAGTGACATTTCTAGTAATTCGAGAAGACATATTTAGAAATATTTTTTTTGTTTCTTGGATTTTTAGCACGTCTTAAATCAATCCTATTTAAAATTGAAATGTCAGGGAAAGTATTAATTTTTGGCACTTTTTCATATGGGCTAAGAAATTTTCTTTCTCATTTTCTTGAAAGACTCCTTCCTCTCAACTACATTATAATTTTTCACGGAAATTTGATTTCAGAGATTAAGAAACAGTTAGCACACTTTCAGTCAGTTAAATGCAAGAATTAAATATATTCTTTTCGTCTAATTACGAATATATATTCTTTGCATCCGATAATTACAGACTTTTCGAAAATTGATTTTGATTAGTCGCTTTTAATTTTTCACAGCGCTGTCCAATTTTTCCAATGGCATCTATTAATCTACTAGGTATTTAATTAGTTACAATTTAATTCAGTATAATGTTTTGGTCTGTGTAACATTTGATTTTAGAGGTTCTTAAATTTTATCCTAATTTAAACTTAATTCTTATTTCTTCTTAGAATTACTTTAAAAGAGGATTCTACATCATCTTTATGCCTTTATTTTGTAAGCAAATAAATATAAAAAAAAAACTACCACAGTTCTTGATAATTTTTGTATAGTCCATATACAATAGCATAGAATCTACGAAGTATGAAAGTTATCATTTGATAATCATGCTTTTCTTAAAAGAAAAAATATCTCTTAATAATTAACATAAAGGGGGACTATTAAGCTCCTTTGTGAATTGTGGATCTCATTAGAAAATTAATACCTTGCAGATTAATAGATGCCATTGGAAAAATTGGATAACACTGTGAAAAAAATTAAAAGCGACTAATCAAAATCAATTTTCGAAAAGTTCGTAATTAGACGAAAAGAATATATTTAATTCTTGCATTTAACTGACTAATAATTCTTCCATTTTTCATGAAAAATATTTTTCATGAACTTAAATTTTAATTTTAATTTTTAATGCAAATTTATTAACTTGCATAATAAAACGTTAAGAAAAACACTATTTTTAATGCGAAAAATATAATTGAGAATAATTAATTGATCATTATTATAATTAAACAATATTTAAGGATTGATGAGACTTTCTGATATTATTTTCTATTTTTCATCTTCTTTCTGAACAGTAAAAAGAAAGATTCATATTTTTTATAAAAGGTAACAGCATGATGTAAACAACAGCCATGTAATTTGAATAGCATTGTATTAATATGATTTATATTAATCGAAAAGAAAAAAGAAATGTGAGAAAAGTTGAAGAATATTAGAAAAAATCTTTTTTATACATGCACAATATCTGCTAAAAATATATTATCTTTATTAAAATGATAAATATATTATCTTTACCTAATGAAATATTTTAAACTCTCCATTAAGTCATCATTTAAATACTTGATTTATTAATTCCTTTCAATTCTGGTTAAATTATTCAAGCTAATTCAATAAACATTTATTTAATTTTAATTTTGAATATTTAAAAATGCATTTTTATAATTTTTTTAATGTATTTTTGTACTTTTTTGTAATTTTTGTATGTATTTTTGTACATTTTTCGTATGTATTTTTGTAATTTCTTATGTATGTTTATAATTTTTATGTATTTTTGTACGTTTTGTAATTTTTGTATGTATTTTTGTAATTTTTATATGCCTTTTTGTATGCATTTTTGTACATTTTTAAGCATGTATTTTTGTAATTTTTGTACCTGAAACATTTTTGTAATTTTGTTAATGTATTTGAGTATTTTTTTTTTGTAATTTTGAATATTATGAATATTTCGAATGCATTCAAAATTACTTCAAAAAAATATCAGTCATATTGCTTGACGAATTGAATATATTGAATATTCATTAAAAATAAAAAATTACAGTGTTTCACTATATGAATTGTGAAAAACATAATTTAAATCCACAATTTCGTTACCTGAAACGAGAAAGTAAAAAGTACCTTTAAATTTTTGGGGATTGGTAGGAAGAACATAATTAAAACCTGTTGTCTGTGTGTGTCTTCGAAAAGGGTAACTGGAAGACTGCACACAGGGGAATGAGTCAGACAAGGAGTAATTCAGACTCAATGTTACGCGAAATTCAATAAGTAACAGCAAGGGAAACGATACGTGATGTGCTTCGAGTAGATAAATTAACACTCACCATGTCACTGCAGATAATCACAATTACGTTAGAGCGATCAGAAAGTCATTACGCCAAACGTGGTGTGGTTTGGAAAACAAACGGAAGTGTTGGGGGATTTGGGTGTGAGGTGTATTCATTCCCTTACACCTTACACTCTTTTTATCAATTCAATACCATATATTTTGGTTGAGGACTAATTCTTAGCCATCTTGTGATTAGATTCAATAGAATAAATCTATTCTATATTATATATTCCAACGAAAATTATACAAAAGGAAGACCACAATGGACTCTAAGATACTTATAAGGATAATTTTTATACTCCATTCTTATTACTTTATTTAAAATAGATGAATAGATTCTAAACTGCATATGATTATTTTGTACTTTCTTGATTGGTCCATAATATGGGGATGTAATATAAAAAGCTGGAAAACTGCGTTTAAACATCAGGTTGTTCTTCGTCGCACATCGGCGGGTCTCGTGCTCCACATATGTTTCCCATGAACAGCTCACTGACGAATAATAAGGGGAATGCAGTGACTTTCGTGGGACTTTTAGGGGTCCTCTGCCCTATTTGGGTGTTGAATGGGAGAAAACTCGAAACTCCAGTCAAGCAACTTGACTATCGATGCGAGGCGCTGTTATACATATTGTTCGCTATCACTATCCAGGATCCTCAATTCTCAAAGCACTGACAAGCAATTCTGAAAGCAAAATCCACCAACGGATTCGAACGTCAACCCACCAGCTACGCATGTTACCATTGGGCTAAGACTGCGGCTAGACATTGCTTCTGAATATTTTTTTACGTGTACGGGCGTTTTAGATTATTTCACATACAAAGGTAAGTAGCAAAGTCAAAAAAATTTTTTTTTCTTCTAATGCAGCTGGCAAATAGACCGTGATCTTTCGCCATAAGGGCTGCACAGACGTTACTCACTTTGCATTACCCAGGGGGCGCGTGGCAACTTGATGGTAAGCCACGGACGCGGAGTAACAATGCCTCCGCAGCACTCTACGATCCTATTAGGACCGGGACCTACAGCTTAAGTGGATTCCGGGAAACCACTACAACACCCATGGGCAAAGCCGGGATCAAAAATCAAAAATACAAAAGTAAATAGCAAAGGTTCTAGAACTTCTTGCGAATGTTTTACACCGGATAGAATTTGAAAATAATTCCGATTCCTTCAAAACAAACAATTTTTCTAGAAGATTTTATATATATAGAATATATATATATATATATATAGGAATAGATATGCGCTTAGCACCGTATAACAATATGTGAGAGATTGCTCTAAAGTGAGAAAAATAAATAAAAAACTTACATAGGGTTATTGAGTTGATGGAATATATCTATCAAGTGGATAGTTATCAAATTTTCAAGAAAGAATAGATAATATTTTTGTCTATTTAATGATTTGGAGAGGATTTTATCGTGTTTAAAATTTGATGTTTAAATTTATGGTTTTTTACAACAGACTTATAAAACCCATAAATGTTTAACCCATTCATAAAGCTCTTAAGAAAAGCTTTTCTAGTATTTCTGGGATAGATTCAAATTTCTCAGTGGAAAGGAAAAAAAAATACCCATATAAGATACTATAGTATAGAACTTTTTTTCGTGTTTTTACATAAATGCATGGTTTTTTGTCATACATTTTAAAATAAAAAAAAAAGAGAGATAAAAAGAATTGATAAACCAGCTTCAAACAGAAAAGAAATGAAACGTGTTTTTGATAACTTAATAATTTTTAATGTTTAATATTTTTCGATTATTTCTCTTGATTCGTATTAAGCTTTTTAAAATATTCTATTAAAGTAAAGTACACGAATTTCATACAATATCCAGTTCATAGCTGATCTGCATTTAATTAATAAACAATAAACACATCTATGATGAAATGAATTCTATTGATTTATTTTAAAATTATTATAATTTTTAAAATTCTTTATTTGAGATCATGATAATGTGTTAAAATATCATCTTGAAATTTCCATTCAGTAAAAGGTGATAGACTACAAATTCATTGAGTAGAATAATTGCATTAGAATGACGTGGATAGCTTTCTCTTTGATTATATATGCGGATCAAAAAATCTTGTGTTTCAAGGTATGTCAATTCTAAGATTTAAGTCTTAAAATGATTTATTAACGTCATAATATTGTTAAATGATAGTTTAAAGGAGTTTTCAAACGTACACTGAAGTTAAACACGTTTAAAAGTCTTTCTAAAGAAATAACATGATTAGTATGAATTTTTTCATTTATTTTAATGATGAATGATGACCTGAAAGAAAACTTACTCATATGATTAATGTTAAAAATTACAATAAAAATTTTCAAACTTTCACAATTTGATAAATATTTGAGAATTATTTGAGATTCTGCATTTTATGGTATTGAAATATACATGAAAATTATTTAAAATAAATAATAATTTACACTACACTTTCAGATGTTGTTGCTATTTTAGTGGTAATAATTTAATCTCGAATATGAATATGGCAGGAAAATATTTTCTTGTATTAGTCCTGCAAAGTGAGATAAGAATTCTGGTTTAAAAGGAAGAAAAATTTAAATTTTTAAGAGTCCCATTTTCCAATACATTCCAAAATTCTGTGTCCTTAGATAATTTAAGTCTGAAGTGTGCTAATGTTTTTCCAAAGAAGATATTGCCATACGTAAAACATTAATAGTAATGAAGAAAGTAAATTATCTCATAGTTTAACATTTTTTACCTTATACCTTTTTTTTTTTTATAAAATTTTATTTTTGTTTATAAATTCTTGTTTCTTAACTCGTAAATTTTACTTTACTTCGGGTATAAACACTTTTAAATGTTTAAATTTGTACAATCCTGTACAGATAAAAGAAGGTCTTGAAACGGATTATATGTTGATTATTATAAGATATTCATATGGTAGCTGTAACAAAAATCACATATTTATTAATAAAAAAAAAAAATAAGTTTGAGAAAAAAAAAAAAAACCTTTTCTTATAATAGTTTTGTTTTCTTTAATTTATATTTGATATGAAGAAATTACAGTGGTTAAGTTATGTGATTTTTTATTAGAATTAGTTTTGTTCACAAAGAAAAATTGTGTAGTAATGCTTTGGATCAATAGATGGCGTTGTTGCACTGAATGGTGTAAGAGTAGATAAAGGTAGATCTAAAAGTAACTTGAAAGTAAATATATTTTCACAGGCTGGTGAAATACTATCTGAAGTATATGGTATGCATCTTAATTAAAATTCAAATGTAATTTTTGAAATTGTGTATTATTAGTAAAGCACAATTAGTAATACACAGTTGCAAATAAATAATTTAGGGAATAAGTACATAGTTATATGAATATTTAAATAAGCATTGAGTTGATAATAGTTTCAATACATGCAATCTAAATAAAAATTGAAAAATAATATTGAAAATTTTATGCAGGATAATCATTTAAGATTTGTTAGGAATTATTTGTAAAACTTAATGATTGATTTAGAATAATTAAATTTTAAGTTAATAATATTTTATATTTATTTCTTTGAGTTTAGTATGCGAAAAGGCTTTGAGTGGCATTAAAATAATAATAATAATAAAAAGCTTTCTTTATTTACTAGAATGCAGAATTGGACCTCAACACTAAAAAAATTGAAACTTTATAAGGAAGATTTTTACTTTAAAGGAAAAGTACTTTTTTTCTCTCTCTCTCTGTATAAGTGAAATTATGTTTCCATGTACCCTATAGATTAACACACCATTCTCTCAATCACCATGAAATCTATCCATGTTTCATTTAAGTCACAAACATTGTTTAGGAGCCGGAATTAGGGAAAAAAAACTCTAAAAAGTTATTTTTTAATTAACTGAAACAATTAACTATCACAACAGTATGCCTCCGGCGTTCGACTAAAAACGTTCGATTTAGAACTGTTACCTAAAAATAAGTAGAAAATCTTCCACCATGATGGACTCAAACAAGAGATAAATTGAGAGAAGATTCAAAGTGGGAACCATTTAATTATAATAAAAGACTGTAATTATATTATACATCCCGATATTTAGATTGAGCAATTAGATAAAATGCGTTCGCATTGTTATGCTTTGAATGTTTCGCAAATAACAGCCTGTTAGGTGTTGTTCAAAAGACTGGCAAATATCAATTGGATCAATATCAAGCAAATATATACTGGATGATCCACCAGAATCGCTTCTAACTTAAATGCCCTAAACTACTGCGTTGCCCAAACACTTTTTGTACAAAAAAAAAAAAAAAAAAATCAAAAAATACATTTCAAATTTCCAAATAGCGTCATTTGGAGCAACGAATAATGTTTCATGCCCACATTCAAAGTACAAAGACGGGTTCATCATAAAGTTGGCTCAGAAGTTTTTACAGATATACCTCCTGGGTGACGAGGAGAAGGACGCTTACCAACGTTATATAATCACCCAGAATAAAACGTGAAATTATTTCGAGTGTACATAATTTACACTCATATCCATAAATTAAGGATAATGAAGTTCATGCAAAGAAAGAGAGAGAAGCAAAACAAATTTGACTTATTTGTAAAGTCTATTTATTAAACAAAAGGTAAAGAGCAAAAAGATGCTATATGTTTGACATAATTAATAGACATTGCGATTTTTACCCCTGAACAAATTTCAAAAAAGAACCTATTTACAAAAACAGTATAACATGGTTAGTATGATGGTTAATATGGAGTATGTCTCCCGGACGATGCAATACAGGCCTTTCAACGCCTAGGCATGCTGAGTATCAAATTATCCATCTGATCTTGGGAATATTACACCACTCATCAAGCAATGCCCTCCGAAGTTCCGGTTGACAGGTGGGAGGGGTTGACGGGCTGCAATTCGTCGGCCAAGCATATTCACACATGCTCTATTGATTCAAGTCCGGTGAGTATGCTGACCTATCCATACGGGTGATATCCTCCAATTGAAGGCATTCGTCTACAATGTTTGCACGGTGAGGACGAGTATTGTCATCCATAAACAGAAATTTAGCACCCATGACGCCCCAAACAAACGTACATGTTGTTCCAGAATGACATCCCGATAGACGTGGCCTGTCATCGTTACACTCTGAACATGCAGGTCGTTCTGGAACCAAGAATACCTCCTCCCAAACGAGCCATCCTGCACCACCGTAACGGTGTCGTTCAATGGTGTTCTCTTGGTGGTAACGGGTACCTGGCGCTCTCCATATGAAAGTCCGGCAAGAATCAGACTGCAAACTAAACCTGGACTCGTCGGAAAACATCACACAAGACCACTGTTGCGGTGTCCACAATGCATGCTGTCTACTCCATGTTAATCGCAGGCGACAGTGAGTTGCGTAAGTGGAACACATCTGACAGGCCTACGAGCATATAGACCAATGTGCCCTAAGTGTCTGTACACGGTCTGCCTTGAAACTGTCGTACCGGTAGCTGAAGAGAGCTGACGAGACAGGTCTGATGCTGTGCACCGTCTGTTTCTTTAGGCAGTAACTGCTAAATACCGGTCCTCATTCGGCGTTGTAACTCGGGGCGACCTGTGCTGTAACATCTACTCACATTACCATCATCATGGAATCGTTGCCAAAGCCTGGAGATGACACTCTGGGCGATTCCAAGTTCCTCGGATACTTCCAGCTGGGTACGTCCACATTCCAGTCGTCCGATAATTCTACCGCGTAAAAAAATCATCCAAATGCTTCCTTTGTGCCATAACTATGCGGTTATTGCACTGAAAGGCTTTTAAAGCGCTTGTGAACAATTTTACTTCTTTGCCACCATTCCTTATATACCCCTCTTACACTCTCGTCATTGTGATGTACTATCCGCGCCATCTGGTGGTTTCCTGTAATTTGCATATTCTTCTTCAAGATATGTGTGATAATTCTGCAGGTGAAATTTTTATTTTAGAGTTCAATTGCTGTGTGATTCTGAATTATCCTTAGTTTATGGACATAGTGTACTTCACGAACACAAAACTTGCTGAATTTATTCCGCCAATGTCAAACTTGATTGAAGCTACAGTTATTACCGATAAAAGTAAAAGTCAAGTTGTACTGATTCCTCATATCCCAATGATTCCAACCGATTTGCTATTTGATTTCAAACAACTGCAGTTTCTAGTGCGCCTTGCTTTCGCAATTACAATTAACGTGGTCCAAGGACAATTACTAAGCATTACAGGATTAAATTTAAAAATCGATGTTTTTCTCACGGTCAACTTTTTTTTTTTTTCGCTCTAGATTAGTGTCAACAAAAATTGTTCATTTTTTTGCCAAATGGAAAATCAAAAATGTTGTCTACAAGCACTACAGTAAGTAATTTTTCATTAATCAAGTAAAAAACTATTTGTAATTTTTTTTTTTATTTTATGACGTTTAGCAACGAGCGCCGGGTTATTAACAAAATAAAACTAAAATTTTTCTAGAAAATAAATGCTAAAATAATACTAAATTTCTTTAAAAATTCTAATACATGAATTTTTTTATTTTTTTTTTTTCCTAATAAAATTTGACAAAATAAATAGGTGTTATTTTCTGTAACTAGCCGAAGCCAAGTCATATCTGCTGCTGTTATATATATATATACGCAGCACATAATTTTCATGTGCTTTATAGAAGCACAATCAAATATCATAACAAAAATATAATAACTGCAAACTGAATCATAATAATTGCATATATATATATATATATGCATACATTGTATAGAATCACGGGCTATTTTTCTTTGTTATTTACAGTTGAATATCTATGGATTGTAAAAGAAAAACAAAAATTTCAGTACAAACTTCAATTTTAATAACATTTAGTGACTATCATGTGATAAACCTAATTAAGCAATTCAATAGAAAAAAAGGGAGAAAAAAATCCTAATAATTCTTCTGAGAGTAGTAGATCTTATATATTTTACATGTAAAATGTAAAAATGGTAAAAATACGATTTCCAGTGTTTCAAAACAAAAGAATAAAAATTCAACGAATAAATTTTGTTTCCTGATCGTGAAATATCCTTAGCTTTGTATATGCAACTCTATAATAGCATGATTTGTAGACTTATGTAGCACAAGAGAAGTTCTTTTATGTATATTGCCCACGGCTGGAGATTTAAGGGAAATAGTTTACAAAAAATGACTTCCCACCAATAGTTCTGATAGATACTGCATTATAAAAACTACCTCCCAACTGTTCCCAACTTTCTAATAAAGTCTGAGACTATTTTAGAAACATATTTTTTATATTACAAGAACATATGAAAAAATGTTGCACTTTTTAAGTTACTTAATCTACAAATAGAAAGAAATCAACATGTAAAATTACAAAAGGAGGCGAAAAGTCGCCAGGTAAGTTTTATCAGTAAATAAACAAATAAGAAATAAGTTTTTGGCTGGGCAAGTATTTTTATTCTCTAATGACTTCAGGTAAATGCACTTTCGTTCTGGTTGTTTATTTTTTTAATTCCTCCTGAAGTACTTATTTAAACTATTCTTTGCTCTGTTCAATCATTGAACACATCTGCCTTTCCTGAACAAGATGTGTCTGCTCCAAGTATAAGTTCTGTTATCGGAATAATTCCTATGAAATGGCACTTGATATCCAGAATACTCCTAAAATAGAAATTGCGAAAAGAATAAGAATACATTGAATCTATTGATGAACAAATCGTTATAAGAATTACTTTACTCAAGATAATGAACATTGCGAAATATTGATGCATCAGAAACAGTGAAGATTCTTTGTAAAATAACTGGCCGTTCTTATCATTTCAGTAAAAAACTGGTTATTACTGAACTCTACGACTTTCAGTAACGGAGAGAGGGCACGATTAAAGAAGGATAAAAAAAAAAAGTCTTCTTGTACTTGCAGGACCATCGCATTATCCCTTTTTCCTAAGGGCATATATTGTAAGACGGTTAATGACACAAAAACGCATTTATTTCGGAAAAAGAGGGGAGGGGGGATGATGCATTCTTTAAAGTACTCGTGTATTACACGCATACGCATAATGGTCACCGATAACAGAAACAAACACCAAGATAAAGTTTAGATAGATAAAAAAAAAAGGAAAAAATAAATAAAATATAGGCAACTTGGAATCAGTTTGGCTATGGCAAGCAATGCACAGAGTGAATCGGGGCGATAACAACGCCCCTTAGCGGATACAGTTTACAAACTTTCTTGCTTAATGTGCGCCCCAAGGGTTCAGGGCACACTTGGGCAGTGGTGCGAAACTCCAGCATGTCATCACTAAGGTAGATAAGCCTAATTACTGTTATGTTTACCCCAGAAATACAGGCCACATATGTGCATATAGATGTATAAGTTATCGCTATACCTAACGGATAAAAAGGACAACTTTTAGTTTGCATTTTCAACGGATAACTTTGCTCTTAAACTTTGAACATTAACTTAATGGAGATTTGAAAGTTATAACTTTAGCACAAAAGAAAAATCAAGTATTCAGAAAATAAATGAAAGTAAACAAATAGCTGTCTGGGAAATAACAAATAGCTCTAACAAATACCTTTGGGTATGTTAAATTACCAACTTCGTCTCTGTTTTTCTTCTTTTTTTTTCAGGGGTGAAGGTTTTTCTTTTCTTTTCTTTTCTTTTTTTTTTTTTTTTTTTTTTTTTGCTTTTTTAATGCGCAAAAAAGCAAAAAAGAAGGAGAAGTTATCTTGTTTCATGTGGTAAAGCTATTTTTTTAATTGCGAATATCTCCCCCTTACTTTAATACTAACGAATACTTTCAGTATTTTTATCGCATGATTGCTGAAGTGTTTTCCCCCTTGCTGATTTTTTTCTACAAGATTTTTATTCCTCCTCTCTCCCATTTTTTTTTTTTTGATCATTCACGTGATACAATAAATGCTAATGATTAACTGAATAAAAGAGCCTTCCTCTTCAAAACTATTATAGAAACTGGATACTTTCCTGCCTACTCATTTATTCAAACAATTAATTAAGAAGATAAACATAAACTGTTGTTAATTGAATTTTTGATGTGTCTTATCAACCCGCATTAGGTAGCGCTTGAATGCCTATATTTCGAATTATACGATGCAAGTAGAAGCAATCAGTCAAACAATTCATGCAAAAGAGTGTAATAATTAGCGATAACTATTTTTCAGAGTTTTTCTTGCATGAGAATTAAGTTTAAGCATGTTTTCTTGACGATAAATTTAAGGAGACATGTATGCTTAAGAGTTTTAATTAATTAATTTCCCATTAAAATATGTACATAATTATTAGATTTTTTTATTTGGATTTTTCTTTTTAGTTTTGAAAGTAAGAAAAATATTTCAATCAATCTTCTTACGCATATTTACTAGAAAACTTGGTTTGTTGATTGAATTTAGTATTTTAAGTTTTTATTTCTTACCAAAATGAAAGTACTTATTGGCGATTTTTTACTTTAACCAGATATTAAATTTTATTTATGTAAACACGTTTCATAAATGCTAAACAGTATTTTTTTTTTAAGCAGACTTTTTATGTAATGAGCACACTTTTTTGAAACTGTACTTTTTGTTTGTGTCAAACAGCTGTGATTTGAGATATGACACCATTAACAA
This sequence comes from Caerostris extrusa, assembly GCA_021605095.1. NCBI lineage: Eukaryota > Metazoa > Arthropoda > Arachnida > Araneae > Araneidae > Caerostris > Caerostris extrusa. The sequence goes on along the minus strand of BPLR01000610.1, from coordinate 117,648 downwards.
AAAACCAAAATGATAAATATTTACTTCAATGATAATGTTATATTTAAAAATGATTTTCTATTTTATAGTTTGTATCACAAAAAAGTTAATGAATAATTTATGAACAAATTTTTAAACACAAAGAGCGAGGTGAAATAAAATTTAAAGTCCTATTTTAATTCCATGGATTAAGTTAGGACTTTAAATGTTTGAAACTAAAAATGTTAATTAATTTTTGAACACCTGAAAACAGGAAGTTTTTAAAGTTTAAGTAAAAAAACCATAGAGAAGAATAAATCCACAAAGAAAGAATAATCAAAAATATGGAATTCCTTACTCTTAACCTTGATTTTAGATTACATCAATATATTGTTTCAAATTAATACCACTGAATTACCAGGCATAAATTAGAAATAGGCTTAGAATTAGGATAGGTGTCCTTTTGACAATGAAAATTTTAAACTTAAAAATCTTTTACTACATGTGTTCTAAGTGTGTACTTTTGCAAAGTTAAATTATTCCAGAACTGCAATTCCTACAATTCAGTATTTATAGAAAATTGAAAAGATATAGGGGAGAGGGGGCAAACATATATATATATATATATAAGTATATTTATATATATATATATAAATATATATATATATATATTTATATATCGGTCCCATACTTACGATTTTCTGGTATCTTATATTTTATTTCGAATAGTGTTGCTTCTCGTAGTTGCATATTTGGAACTCTTGCATTCTTTTCGACATTTGTTTCTTTACCTTTTGTTATAATTATTTTATTATAATTCGACCTTTCTGTGTGAGTTTATTATAATTTTTTTAAATAAAGGTAATTAATAATAATAAATATAAAAATAATTTATTTTTTTTCACAAAAGAGCACTAAAATAAAATTGGGAAGTCGACACAGGAGATAATTTGTTTTGAGTCAGAAGTCAAACTGTAATATTGTAGAGAAAGTTACAAATGATATTTTCAATGATTCTGAATTTATCATCCCTTTTGACCACACATTATCAATATCTAGTTTACGCAAAATTGAAAATGGAATAAGTATTTACATAAATTCCATCTATTATTTATTTAAGAACGTGAAAGAACGATTGAATCTCAGGTTCGAAAAAAAAAAAGAAACAATAAAATTTTACAAGAGATATGAAGAGATCACTTGTGATGAAACTCTACAAGACAAAAAATTACCGTATTATTTTCTGTATATGAGATCTTCAAAATATCTTGTAAGAAATAAATAAAACAATATCTTATGATAAACGTTATGTTTGACCTGAAAAATCTTAGTACATGATGAACTAAACATGCCTCTGAGTAGTATATATTTTTACAATATTATATACTTGACTTACTTAAGGACTTAATGTTCCTCTAGAAAGAAGTTAAAAAACACACTCTAGCATATGGATATAATTGTGTCTTGTGGGAATATTATGCGTTATATTTCTAACAAAAGAGCTTGTAATACCTCTACTAAATTTTATATTTTAATTTTAGTTGAATAAAAGAAACACAAAAAAAGTCTGAAAGTATAGAATTTTACAAGTATAAACTCATTACATGTTATAATTTTAATGATATAGTTTATATAAATTAAATTAGAAAATGAAAAATAAAAATTAATAATTTAATATATTAATTGCTGGACCGAGGAATAAATATTCTTATTTTAAAAGAAAAATTACTACATTCAATAATTTATAAAAAAACATTTTTTTTTTTTGTATAAATTTATATAAACATTCATAATTTTTTTATTTGTCTACAATGTAACTGAATTTTATTAGCGAACATATTTAACGAATTGATATGGAAGAAATTTTTATATCTTCTAAAATAGTAAATAATCATCACGATTTAGTTTCTGTTGATTTTATTATCATTTTCGCATGTTGTTACATTAACATGAAACATAACCGGCTTTTTTAAAACTAGAATACAATTGACTCCCTCACCATAAATCTAGATATAAAAACTATCGTACTCCTGCGTATAAAATAAGTCAAGTATATTAAACCAATTTTTCTTAAAGTTTTTACATTTTCCACTCCGGTTAAAAATTAAATACGACTTCGTTTCTTAATTATTTCTCATTATTAAACTTCAATCCATAAAAACTTACAAATTTATTCAGTTTATTTTCAATTAGTAATGCACGGATAGCAGGAAAATTTTCGAAGGATATTATATAAAAAATAACATCTCTGAGTCTTTAAAAAAATATTTGTCTATATAGCTGGTTAAGCAGAAAACTTCTCACACATAAGATGTTTAACGAGAAAAGAATTTGAGTCTTTTGATAAAAATGTCTTTTGATTTAAAATAATCATGAGGAAGAAATATTTTTTTTTACAATATATTGGAAAAAAAAATCTATATCACTGACATATCTACTTAGAAAGATACTTCTAATTTCGATTAGTAATTTAAAATTAATTGTAGATTCCCACTAATTATTATAATTAAATTTTAAAATTCTGAAATGAAGGTGTTTGGACTATAGAAGGCCCATATTAAATTCAGGTTTATAGCAATTGAGTAAATTATTCTAGATCAATAAAAAAAAAAAATTAGAATATTGCTGAGTTAATGTAATTATTCATGCACAATGAATTACTTAGAAATAAGGTGTCTCTCAATATGGTGCATTAATTATAAATATTATAGCAACAACTTTATTTTTATGTTTCCACACTTTACTTTGTCCATTAAAGAACTAATGGATGAAGGTATAATTAAATATAGTTTTTAGTTAATACTGTTTCTAAGCAGTGGAGATAAAATTTTTATATTTAAAATTATTTTTTCAGAGTATAATCACAAAAAACACTAATAATTACGGAAACACTCTATTATTCTATAAAACATTAATAATTACACAAAAGACACTAATAATTACATGTATAATAATAGATACACACTCACATGCTCAAATACACACATATATGTATATATACAGATGCACACACACCATATGTATATATAATATGTATATACAAAGACCCCTGAAATTCCTCTCCTTCAGACCCCTCAGAAAAGAGGAAAATAGGAGGATATTGCTTAGGATCCGTATATATATGCCATAAAATTGTACTTTCAAAAATTGATTTGACACTGTGAAATAAGGAAATTCTATTTATAATTAGAAAACATTTTCTCAATGTCATATTCCTTCACTTTTGAAAAAGAAAAAAAAATAATAATATTCCTTAAAATTGTCACTGAATTTCACTTGAAAATACTTTTATAAATTTATTTCAAATGAATTTGCTAGAAATTTATATCAAAAGAACATTCAAATTCTCTAATAAATCTAAACAATTTTAACTGAACAATTCATAAAACCTGTAGTCTTTTAAACAATTATCCATATTTAATAAAATATTGCATTTTATATTTTGACTCAGACAAAATAGGTATACTAGACACATCCAAAATGACCATAAAAGAGATGAAAGAAATATGAACTGGTAGGAAGGAGTGGAAAATTCAGTGCGTGCTTTACATTTGATGAAGTGTTTTTATCGGAAAAAGTTTACAAGTCATTTAGTAACAGAATAGTGTTACAAAATGTACAACGACAATTTCATAACAGAAATTTGTCAGAATTTACAAAAAGAACCAAACAATTTTAAAGTTAATTACAAAACCATTCTCTTCTTGTCTATGTTCCTAATGCAATTTAAATTCCAATCCATTTTAATTTTTTTAATAATTCTATAAACATTTAACTGAACAATTCACAAACCTTATAGCCTTTTAAACAATCTGATTAAATAATTACCCATATTTAGTAAAATATTGCATTTATATTTTGGAGGAGACAAAGTTATAACTACAGATATACTAGACAGATCCAAAATGACCATAAAAGAATGAAAGAAATATGAACTGGCAGGAATAGAGTGTAAAATTCAGAGCATGCTTTACATTTGACAAAGTGTTTTTATCGGCAAAAGTTTACAAGTCATTTAGTAACAGAATAGTGTTACAAAATGTACAACGACAATTTCATAACAGAAATTTGTCAGAACTTACAAAAAAGAACCAAACAATTTTAAAGTTAAATACAAAACCATTCTCTTCTTGTCTATGTTCCTAATACAATTTAAATTCCAATCCATTTTAATTTTTTTAATAATTCTATAAACATTTAACTGAACAATTCATAAACCTTATAGCCTTTTAAACAATCTGATTAAATAATTACCCATATTTAATAAAATATTGCATTTATATTTTGGAGGAGATAAAGTTATAACTACAGATATACTAGACAGATCCAAAATGACCATAAAAGATGAAAGAAATATGAACTGGCAGAATAGAGTGTAAAATTCAGAGCATGCTTTACATTTGATAAAAATGTTTTTATCGAAAAAAGTTTACAAGTCATTTAGTAACAGAATAGAGTTACAATCGTACAGCCAACAATTTCATAACAGAAATTTGTCAGAATTTACAAAAAAGAACAAAACAATTTTAAAGTTAAATACAAAACCATTCCCATCTTGTCTATGTTCCTAATACAGATAACGAGCAGCTTATTTCATGAATCCAAGAAAGAGGGTGGTAGAAATGGGTATTTTTTTTGGTGCAGAAATTTTTTAAGCCTGACATAAATGAATGCATTTTCCTGCAGTGTGGAAAATTAATAAATTGGTTTCATTCTGTATAACTAGTCGTTTATAACATGTCGTATATCCCAAAAGAATGGATTTAAGAGTGAAAAAGTGAATGTGCATATGAGGCTAAGCAATGACGGAATACATTAAGGCCCTTTCTGGTTTTCAGTGCAATATTTTTTTTTTTTTTTTCACTTTACTTTTATTTTACCTGGTTTTCCCCCCCGTTTTCTGCTTCGAGACGGGGTAAATCTATCCTCCCAAGGGAGTTATGCCGCTAAAGGGGAAAGAGGAATTTTATGGTGGGGTTGGGTTGGGACAAAGATGGATAGCGTTCAATGGACTCAAAAATACATTTCATTTCTTTTTCAGAATTAAAATGCTATTTTTTTTTTTTTTTTCCCTTTTTTCAATTAAAAATTATTTTTTAGTTCTTTATAATTATTTTTTTCTTCTTAAAACAAACTATTGGAGTGGCATGTTTTTGAATTTCTAATCGTTAAAATCATTAAAAAATATTTCTGAGACAAAATTTTATGCAGATTTAAAGGATTTGTCCATATGAGAATTATATGATTGCGCATAAATAGTGTTGTAAACATTGGAACATTGGGGGGAAATATATACACTTAAATAACTTTAAAGGAACAAAGATGGATAACGTTCAATGGACTCAAAAAGCATTTCATTTCTTTTCAAAATTAAAATGCTATTTTTTTTTTCCTTTTTTCAATTAAAAATTGTTTTTCAGTTCATTATAATTATTATTTTTTCTTAAAGTAAACTATTGGAGTGGTATATTTCTACATTCGTAAAAACTACTTGCAGTTATTTCTCAGTTTTGAAATTATGATTGTATTTAGTAGTAAGTAATTTTAGAGACTAGTGAAAAATATTTTTTAATTACACTGTATTTTTTTTACATTTAGATTTAAATAATGAACTCACAGAGTGAAAAAACATAATTTTTTACGCGTTTATAGGTTTACGTATAAAAAAATTCCAAGAAATTTCCGTATATGAGAATTTCAATTCATATTAATAATGTCCTCTTGGAACATAAATAATTAAAAAATGTTTCTGAGACAAAATTTGTATGCAAATTTAAAGATTTGTCATGAAAATTATATGATTGTACATTCTGTGTCTGTATTCTATATAATTTTGTAAATATTGGAGCATTGTGGGAAATATACACTCAAATAACTTTGAAGGAACAGAGATGGATAACATTCAATGGACTCAAAAGCATTTCATTTCCTTTCAGAATTAAAATACTATTTTTTTCTTTTATCAATTACATTTTTTTTTTTTTTAGTCTCATATAATTATTTTTTTCCTTAAAACAAACTAGTAGAGTGGTATAAAAAATAAACATTACATTTATAAAAACGTTTTTAAAAATTACTTGCAGTTATTTCTCAGTTTTGAAATTCTGAATGATTGTATTTAGCATGTATACTTACAAGATTTTTAAAATGGGAAATATTAAACAGAAATAATTTTAGAGGCTAGTGAAAATATATTTTTTAGCTATGCTATATTTTTGTAAGCATTTAGATTTAAATAATGAACACAAAAAGTACAAGATCAGCATTTATACATATATATATATATATATATATATCATATCATACACGTTCATATATATATATATCATATCATACACGTTTATAAATATATAGTATAAACAATTCTAAGAAATTTCGGGATACGAGGATTTCAATTAATATCAATAATGTCCTAATGAAGCATGAATCCTTAAAAATATTTCTATGAGAAATAACTGCTACTTATAATAGACTAAAAACAATTTTTTAATTGAAAAAGGAAAAAAATAGCATTTTAATTCTGAAAGAAATGAAATGCTTTGGAGTCTATTGAATGTTATCCATTTTTGCTGCTTTAAAATTATTTAAGTGTATATTTAACACAAAATTTTTATGCAAATTTAAAAGATTTGTTACTATGAGAAATATATGATTGCGCAATATTCTATATAGTGTTGTAAACATTGGAACATTGTGGGAAATATACACTTATCTAATTTTGAAGGAATAAAGATGGATAACATTCAATGAACTCAAAAACATTTCATTTCCAGCTAGACTAAAGCGTTTTATTTCTAGCATATTTCTTTAAGAATTAAAATACTATTGTTTCTTTTTTCGATTAAAAAATTTGTTTTAGTCCCTTATATTTATTTTTTTTTTCTTAAAGTCAACTATTTGAGTGGTATATTTTTGCATTCGTAAAAATTACTTGCAGTTATTTCTCAGTTTTGAAATTCTGAATGATTGTATTTAGCTTGTATACTTACAAGTTTCTTAAACAAATGGGAAATATTAAGTAGAAGCAATTTTAGAGGCTGGTGAAAATATATTTTTAATTATACTATTTTTTTTTTTACATTTAGGTTTAAATAATGAACACAAAGAGAACAAAATCAGCATTTATGAGTATAAACGCATATCACACGCATAGATTGCACAATATTCTATATAGCGTTGTAAGCATTGGAACATTGAAGAAAATATGCACTCAAATAAATTTGAAGGAACAAAAGAGGGACAGCCTTCAATGACTCAAAAGCATTTTCATTTCTTTTCAAAATTAAAAATATTATTATTTTTCTTTTTTACAATTAAAAATTGTTTTTTAGTACCTTATAATTATTTTTTTTTCTTAAAACAAATTATTGGAGTGGTATAAATCTTCATTTGTAAAACTACTTGCAGTAATTTCTCAGTTTTGAAATTCTGAATGACTGTATTTAACTTGTATACTTACAAGGTTTTTAAACAAATGGGAAATATTAAACAGAAATAACTTTTAGAAGCATATTTCTATACAGCGCATATATAGTAACTTTAGAGGTGAAAAAATATATTTTAATTATACTATAGTATTATTAGAAATTTAGATTTAAATAATGAACACAAAAGTACAAAATCGGTATTTATACGTATAAACTCATATCATACGCGTTTAAAGGTATACATATAAAAAGTTTAAATAAATTTCCGGATATGAGGATATTAATTTATACCAATAATGTCTTCATGGAACATGAATCGTAAAAATATTTCTGAGACAAAAATTTTATGCAGATTTAAAAGATTTGTCACTATGAGAAATATATTATTGCACAATATTCTATATAGAACTAGTTGTATATATATAATTGCACAATATTCTATACACTGTGGGAAATATACACTTAAAAAATTTTAAAGGAACTAAGATGGATAACATTAACTGGACTCCATTTCATTTCCTTTCAGAATTAAAATACTATTTTTTTCCCTTTCTTCAATTAAAAAATTTTATTTATTCCATAATAATTATTTTTTTTCTTAAAAAACAAACCATTGGAGTGGTTAATTTCTGCATTCATTAAAATTACTTGCAGTTATTTTTCAGTTTTAAAATTCCAAATGATTGTAGTTAGCTTGTATACATACAAGATTTTTTAAACTAATGAGAAATATTAAATAAAAATTAATTTTAGAGTTTGATGAAAATATATTTTTAATTAGGCAATATTCATTTAAACATTTAGATTTAAATAACGAACACAAAAGTACAAAATCAGCATGTATATATTCAGCATGTAGCAGCATATCATAAGTGTTTATAAATATAAGTATAAAAATTCCAAGAAATTTCTGGATATGAGGTTTTCAATCCATACCAATAATGTCCTAACTGAACATGAATCCTTTAAAAAATTTTCTGACACAAAATTTTTATGCAAATTTAAAATTTTTGTCACTATGAGAAATATAGGATTGCGCAATATTATATATAGTATTGTAAACATTGGAGCATTGTGGGAAATATACACTTAAAAAACTTTAAAGGAAATATTAAGTTTGATGCATTCCGTGTTAAATAAATTGAATTTTATGAATATATTTAGAAAGTATTTATATAGGAATGACAAATTAATAAAATGGAATTTAATTTTTTTCTGTTATGATAGGCAATCTTTTTAAATATAATTAAAATTAAATTATTAATATATTAGGGACATAATAGTGGAAATATATTAAATGTAGACAATAATGCAATTAAATATTTCTTTCTTTTTTCTTTGATTATTGTAGTAAATTTGTATTTTTATACAATTTATAAAAATAATTAATATAATGAAAATATTTTTATTCGATAATGCTTTAAAGAGATGTGTACATAATTTTTGAATTATTTATCATTAGTATCACACATAACTGTTTTATCAATGATACTGAAAAAATACTTTAAGATAAAAAATATTTATATTAAAATGTGGTTGTTAAACTAAATCGATAAAACCTGCGATATTTATGTCTAAAGAGATATGATAGCTGTGAATTACTGACTTATCGCTTTGCGTTACAAAATCTGCTATTCATTGTTTGATCGTTTTTAATCAATTGGATTTCCGAACAATTATTTAAAAGGAAGGTATGTGACTGTAATTTGGATCAAAACAAATGCAAAACTATAATTATTCCTTTCGTTCTTTTTAAAGTTAATTATACCTTTCAAACAGTTTTCAATATAATAATATGATATTAACTTTAATTTCAGAAATAATTTCTTTGTATATATGTATTAAACGGTTAATTAAATGTGGAATATTTTTTGTATATCAAGCAGAATACTAAGGATAGATTGTAACCAATAGAGCATTTAATTTATCGTTACTAAATTCGAAATTAACAATATTACTTTTATTTTTCGTCAACCATCTCAATCAAATTAAATTACAATTTATAGAAACCTAGGATAAAATAAACCGTGTAACATTTGAACTATTTTTTTTTTTTTAACAATAGGCAGTAAAGGACAATTATTTATTAGATAATCTTGATACACAGACATTTCTTTTACTTAACTACTGAACTGTGCTTTTAAAATTTACTTCAATTTAGAATATTTGTTACATAAGATTTACATATGAAAATATAATATATTTTATTATAATTAAATTTTTATGCATCTATACGGAATAAAAGTTTTTAATGATGTTCTTATTTTTTATGAGTGCATAAATTAGTAGCTAAAGTGCACTGAAAAAGATTTATTAATTATGTAAAGTCCTTACTTGTGTTTATTATTTATTATGTACTTTATAAAAATAGTCAGTTATTTCAGCATAATAAACTTTATAAAAATCGTAAAATTTTCGTAATAATATATGTCTTATTCCTCAGTTGCATACAGGCGTCTGTAACAAAGTGCTTATACATTAAATTTAACAACTTTACATTGGCATTATATTACATTTAATTAATTAATTAATTACTATATTACTTTAACTATACATTTCCTTTACATTAATCTAACAACTTTACATTGGCATTATATTACATTTACTTAATTAATTAATTACTATATTGTTTTAACTATACATTTCCTTTACATTAACTTTAACAACTTTACATTGGCATTATATTACATTTACTTAATTAATTAATTACTATATTGCTTTAACTATACATTAACTTTTAACTTTAAATTTACTTTACACTGATTTTTAACATTAACTTTACATTTATGCATCATCTTCTTTGTCAATATTGATATCAAAATGATTTATTTACTATGCATTCTAAAACAAACAAAAAAAATTCATTAAAAAGATGCCTGTTTGTAAAAAAAAAATGTTGATGCAAATATCTTTCGATACTATGGGTAAATTATTAAATCTTCTAGGCCAATGAATGAATATATGGAACCTCCAGCATCACAACTGGCCTTTCGAAGGATTTGTAAAATAGAAAAATTCCAATCCTATTTGAATATTATTTTGTTTACTCTCTTTGACTGTACCATTGCCTCGTATACAAGTCTTTTTGACTTTGCCATTGCCTCATATTTTGCCTCGTATACTGTTCAGGCATAATATAAGCATGTTTGAGAGAGAACGTGCAATTGGGGTAAATGAAGCTGGGTATTAAATTGAAGAATCGTTTGACAACTGAGTCAAAGCGATTCCGCGATTCGATGATGTTTGCAAGAATGTTTGAACTATGGAAAAATACTGAGTCAAGAAGAAACTCAATGACTTACAGAGATGTGAGAAATTGAAGACTGAGTGGCTTTTACAGCACCTGGATACGTCATTGTTAGTGATCAAACGTGTAATCGAGACACTAGTTGGAACATTAATAGTCTGACTCGGAGAACGCTGCCTGACTGCACTCTCACCTGTGCATAACGACAAGAACTTTTGCAGTGGTATCAGGATCATTCGGACTGCAACATCACTGACCTGAGTAGAATTTGTTTAGTGATGAATCTCGCTTTGAATTAATAGCAGATGGCCAATGAAGACCTGTCCAGAGATGTCCAGGACAGCGGTAGAATACTAACTTGATTATCGCCTGCCACACAATCAAACATCCGATTGTTATGTGTGGGATGTCATTTTATTTGAGAGCTAGAATCATTCGGCTGTCAAACAAGACACCATTACAACACAGCTGTACATTGAAGATATTCGGCATGTCACTGTGTTGCCCTTCTTTTTACGAATCTCCTGGCTTATTTTTTAACAGGATAATGGCCATCATGAAATAATATTTAATTGCAATTAGCAGCAAATTGCAATAACAGCAATAATTTCTAATTATCGTCTACATACTTCCCAAACACTTTCTGATCAGCTAGATTGTCAAATCTCTTCTCATCACTTCACTTTTGGGTCTGATGAACAGTCATCACCGACCTTTCTGGAATCTAGCTTAACTAACTTAACAATTGGATAGAGATGACAGAAATCTCGCGTAGGGAGATTTCTCAAATCTACGCAATAATGTCAAACTAAATAACATCTTATATAAAAACCAGAGGTAAGACACGTTTTATTGAATGTTTCCCTATATGTAGCTGTATGTCTTGAAGGAACATTTGTTTTTTTTACCGAAATTCTAATTATTTTTCCTATTCACATGCATTATAATTACTAATTTTCGCCCCTTTTGTTTTCGGTGAGTCGTTTTTTACTTTAAAGATTGCGCTTTTTTGCGATTGTTTTTAATTTATTTATAATATTGTACATTATTTCGTCCTGAAGTGCATAAATTACAATTAAATATTATATGAAGCAATCAATACTGCGTTGGTCTTTCCCTGCATTACATCAAAGCTTCTTCTCATATGTAATGGTGTGCTGGTCTTTCCCTCCATTACATCACTTCTTCCTATATGAAATGCTGTGTTGGACTTTCCCTCTGTTACATCGCTTCTTCCCATATGAGTGTGTTGCATTTTGCTTTGAAAGGTATTGCACTGTATATGTTAAGGAAGGTGTACGAGAAACATATTTATAATTGAGTAACCCAATCAGACTTGAAAAAAAAAATAAGATAGCAAAGGAATGTTTTTTGTACATGTTACAGCAACAAAAGTTTTATTTGTGCGAACAGTCTTTTTTCCAATTTTATTTGTATAAGTAAATTTAAAATCTAACAAAAAAAAAAAAAAAACATTTGAATGCCTGATCTCATGGAAACGACATCACATCGAGTGACTTTTGTGAGGATTTACTTGCAGAGGGAGAACATTAGCCATACTGTGCACTCTCACCGAAGACAGGAAGCACAGTTGAAATTGAAAATATTCACGTAGATATATTGGAGCATAAATCAGAGGATATAAGCTAAAGATGCACAGATTTATGAAATCTGCGTATATACTCACTATAACGTGGTCGTTGGCAGCAAAAATAAATAAATAAATAAAATAATATAAAACAAATTATATATATATATATATATATAAGATTTCTTTATACATGATAAAAAATAAGAATTCACAATATATTATAAAGAAAATAGAGACTTAGATATCGCATATTACATAAAGTTCATTAAGTGTTTTAGTGTTTGGTTCAATTTTTGCACTAACCAGGTGCAAAAAGTTAGTAGTCAATTTCCGTACATTTATCATTTTTTTTACTATTCATTCCTAAAAATGTTTGTTTACAATATGTGTTGACCCATAAAAGCTTATGCATTTTAATATATTATTTACAAGCCACAACGTGTTTTTTAAAAGAAACATGTTTTTGACAATACTTATCGTAGATATAAAAAAAGAAATGCGTAGATATTAAATTTTTGCATCCAGGTTATCACGTTATTGACAAAGGATATGATCTTGCAGTCATGTATAAATTCTTTCAATTTCCTGTCATTTAACGATTTTTTTACTATTTTTGTCTAAAAATGTTTGTTTACAATATGTGTTGACCCATAAAAGTTTTATGCATTTTAATATATTATTTAGAAATCACAACGTTTATTTAGTGGAATTTGAAATGAAACATGTTTTTGACAATAATTATCGTAAATATAAAAAATAAATGCGCAGATGCATTATTATGCTTCCAGGTTATCATATTCTTGACAAAGGAATGATGTTTCAGTTAAGTATAAAACATTAAATAAAAATATTTTTGTAATATTTAAATGTTTACTTTTTTTATTTACTGCATTTTTATCTATTATTTTCATATTACTATTATCTTTTATTATTATATATTATTATTATTATTTATTGTAAAAATAATTCACCATGCTTAAATTATATAATGCAATGCAAAACCAAATGCAACACAATCATATGAGAAGACGTGATATAATGCAGGGAAATTTCATGTTTTTTGTTTTAATCTTTAATAAAAAACTGAAAATCTTAGAAAAAAATTTTCTAATTACATTTCTGACTGAAATTGCTATATGAAGAAGTGAAATATAAGTAAAACATCGTCACACCAAATGCGACCTGCGGACTACGGTAATTCCTAATATAAATTATCACATGTATATTTCCTGCATATCAAACAGTCCCCATGTTGAATGTTTCTGACTTTTATTTGTAAATGAAATTTAATTCTAGCACAGTTGAATTTCTGTGATCAGACGCCTATGGGACTGGAAAACATTTGCATTGCAGAGAGTGTTCAGATTTCAGAGGGCAAACAAATTAATATATACACTGCATTGTACATGGAAAACTAGGGCAAAATATGCAAATATGCATTGTATAATATGTATATATATAAAAGTGTGTGCATTTCATAACATAATAAAAGAGTGTGGAGTTAAAGAGTCAATATATATACTGAAGTTCAAAATGTTGAACTGACATAGAATGAACCGTGGGGGAAAGGATTCAAGTTTTAACAGGAAAAAATGACTCACGTCGAACAGATGCGTCGGACTAGAGGGGGTGTCGGATTAGAGAGGGTCTATTGTACTAAAGAATCGTGGTTAAGTTCTCTTTTAACAATAAAAATATTAATGAATCTCACAAATTAAGATGAAATTTTTGCTCTCAAATAAATCATTGAATTTTTGTTGCTTGTACAAGAAATCCGAATTAGATTTTCTAAATGTCCCATTTTTAAAGATTATTCTTATATACCACATATATTAAAGCAATCTAATATCAGTTTGGTAGATTTTGTTGAGTTGCGGATACCTTTTATGTAAAATGTTACAATAATGGGTTTGATAATCTGATTTTGAAGTAAAAAAATCCTATCTAATTACACTTTCAATCATTTAAAATAGTAATAAAGGAGAGACATGAGTTTCAAACAAAAATATCTAAATGAATAAAAAGAAATTTTATATTTACTTGACATGGGTAAAATAAAAAAATATTTGTTAGGAAAATGAAGTAACATAATTGTTATTTAGTAAGTATTTGCAAAAGTGAGTTTATTTATCAAAATATATTTCTTAAAAAATTGCTCTGGTACATTTATCAGAAACTTTCAAATTGTTTAAACAAAATAAAAATTTAAATTATTAAAATATTAAATTTTCTTTTAAATAAAGCAAACAAATTGACTAAAATATTAATGCTTAAATAACAGAGAAACTTGTCAGTTAAATCAAATATTTATTGCTAATCAAGGGATACTCAATTAATAAAAAGCTATGATAATAATTTAACTCATGGTTTAATGAGATAATTTTTTCATAGCTTTTTGTGCATTATTAATATAAATATTATAAAAACAGAATTAGTCTCTATGTTTTTTATAGCTATGTTGAATAAATATTAAAAAATCGTATTATCACATGATTTTCATTCATAAAATCATGAAATTTAATATGAAAGTTTCATTATGGAACGAAAATAAATAATTTTCTGATCGCACCAACATAGAGAAAGAGAATAAAATTCTATACGCTGATTAAATATAATAGGATAAAAAAAGGAGGTGCTTTTCAAGGGTTTTAAGGTTTCAGAGTGTTTCTGGGGTATAAAAATAGAATAGATTTCGTAGACATAAAATTTAAATATATAAAATCACAAGAAGTTTAAAAATACACCCAAGCATTTTTTAAAGATTAAATTTGCATTAATATCAATATCAAAATATTATTTTTATCTAATTATTTACACTAACTTAAGTTAATGTATTAATAATATCTTGGCCAATAGATTTGAAATTGGGATCATCATAAAAAAATAATAATAAAACTTTGATATTAGACTATATCTTAACAGTAAATTGAAAAATAATATTTTTTGCCTTGAAATTAAAAAAAAATTTTATTTTCAATGTCAAGTTTATAGGAAAACAGATAACATAAAACATAAATACAAAAAAACAAGATAGAAACTAATGACATCAGTTAATCTCTCAACTTATGTCTGGCAATCCAATAGCGCTTCCATAAAGAAACAGGAGGCAGAGCAGAACAAGAATATATATAAAAACATAGTTCTTCAAATTAAATCTTTATTTTTTTGTTTCAGAATAATAATTAAAAATTTAAATGATTGATATTATTTTAGTCAATTCACATCCAGAAAATTATATTGACAGGAATCATCATGTTAATAATAATTGCAAATTGCCGTATCCGAGATCAATAGATTTGAAATTGGTATCATCATAAAAAAAATATTTCAAACTTTGATATTAGAATATATGTTAACAGTAAATTGAAAAATAATATTTCTTGAGTTGAAATTAAAAAAAAATATAGCTTTTCAAACCTAATCTTTATTTTTTGTTTCAGAATAATCGTTAAAGATTTGAATGATTTATATTATTGTCAATTCACATCCAGTTAATTCTATTAACAGAAATCATCATGTTATGATACATTTTTAAGTACTGTAATATTCTTTCAGGGTAATAATAATTACAAATCGCCATATTCGAGGCTATTCGATATTATTTCCTTAATTATGAAAGACTGACACACACATAGTAATGTCATTTTGAATACGGCGCCGTCGATGACATTACAGAAACGCTGTAGCAATAACCCTATTTAGAGGCCCATTAAGTTATGAATATGTTTATGATAGAGAACTTGACAGATACGAAGCGTTGATGCAATTTATCGTTAGTTTATAAGCGTGATTGCATAATAGTCTGACATTCGCTCAAACCTGTAAGATGTTGAAGATTAAATGAGCTGAATTTATAAATATCTTTAAATATTTCTTATGACAAATATTTCTATTCTAAAAATCTTCCCCTTTAAGGTTTATAATGAGATTTTTTTTTATATTACACCGAAATTATTCAGAGTTGAAATTATTCTTAATTTGGTTCTACTCCTAACCTATGTAATGAGTCTGAAATATTTTTTGTAATAAATATTTCTTAAACTTTTTTAATTTACCTCATAAAGGAATTTTTAATTATATTTTCTCATAACTCAAAACAATAAATGTGTATCTATAGCTGTGCAAAATTAGCAACAATTACAAATTTATATATATATATATATATATATATATATATATATATATATATATATATATATATATATATATATATATATATATGTATGCTACTAGATATTATTAGAGGATTAGTGTCGTTTTATTTTAAAAGAAAAGAGTTTTTTTTAACGAGTAAATGAAACTAGTTAATAAAATATATATATGAAAAAAACGTAACTGTTATTTTAAAAATATATACAATTATGAGCTTATATAAAAAATCAATAAATAAAATTTGAAAAATCAGTTACATGACTTTCAGTTACATGGTTTATTCATTTAACTTTTAAATTTAAATGAATAAACAAAATTACAAAAATTAATTTTGTATGACTATATCCAGATAAACCATTAATTTTTTTTTTTTAAGAATGTAAGAATTCTTTTTTAATTTAGCTTTACAAAACAATAGCAAATATTTTATATTTCATATTTTGTAAAATTCTATGATTAAAAATACATTTTATTTTTTATTTTTTAAATTCGATGATTAAAAATATATTTTATTTCATATTTTTTAAAAATTTTATGATTAGAAGTATCTTTTTATTTCATATTTTTTTTTTTTAAAATTCTATGATTAGAAATATTTTTTTAAAAATTCTGCGATTAGAAATATTTTTATTTCATATTTTTTAAAAAAATTCTACGATTATAAATATTTTTTTTTTTTTTCATATTTTTAAAATCCTATGATTAAAAATGTTTCTTATTTCATATTTTTTTAATATTCTATGTTTAGAAATGTTAATTCAATTGCAATAACTAAGATGTAATTAACTTAAAAATATCTTTAAAAGGATCTAATTGATATTCTTAAAATATCACAAGTGAGTCATAAACTGGAGCGGCTGGTAATCAGGGATTTGCAGAATCATGCGACCTGTGGGAACTACACAGATTATTTTATTATGAAAGATTATACCCCTCTCCCTTCTTTTTTTCCCTTAGAAAATGCAGCTCTTTAAATGAAAAGAACCCAGCGAGTTCCACAAACAAGAAGGAAACTGCTGTAGGAAGAATTATTTTCACTTCAATAACTTAGAACGCAGGCTTGTCAAATTCATCTCGCCTTTTATTAATTTATATCGACACTTATTTAATATGGCACAGCAAGCACTCTTACAAACTCAGCTTCAATGTAAATATTTGTGCTTGGGGAACGTAATTAATGATAGTTCATTATTAAATCTGGGAACTAATTAATTGGCTGAACGCCTTTTAAGTCCTTTTACGAGAAGAGTGAGAGAGAGAGAAAAAGGAAAAAGTTTTAGGAAATATTCCTAAAAGAAAATCTGCAGAATAGAATAGAATATGCCTGAAATAATTAATAAAAAAATTTCTAAAATTTACACACTCAATAACCGAGAAACTGTCATTAAAATATGATTCAAGGTGATTCTTTGTATATTTTTAAGAAAATTAAATTTAAATAGAAAATGTATTCTCATTGAATAAAACTGATATTTTTTTTGGAAAATTGTTTATATATTTCTGTATTTATATGAATAAGATTTCAGTTTATTAAGAAATAAATTATTTTTTGTTCGATATAATATTTTTTTTTAAAAAAATCGTTATTTTGATATAGGATGCAGTTATATATGGCTCACGACAAATTAACTGATCTAATTTTGTTGTTAAGCTTAAGTTAATTTTATTGTTTAGATTTCAAATAGATTATTTAATATTAATTATTTAGATTTCTTTTAGTTAAAATTGTATAAATTACATGAAGAACGAAGTAAATAAAGGAGATTAAATTTTAGATATATGTTAGAACCAATCTGGATGGTAAACAATATAAGATAAGTATTTATTAATAAGAGGATTATTAATTCATATAAATATTATTTCTGGAAATTTATTTATATATTTCTGTATTTATAAGAGTAAGATTTTAATTTAATAAATAAATTATTTATTTGTTTGATATAATATTTTTGTTAATTATTGTCTTAATATATGATGCAGTTATATATGACATAAAAGAAATGACAAATTAACTGGATCTAATTTTGTTGTTAAGCTTGAGTTAATTTTATTGTTTAGATTTCAATCGGATCAATTATTTATTTTGTTTTTAGCTTAAAATGAAATAAAATATACGAGGTACAAAGTAAATAAATGTGATAAAATTATATAGGTATATATTAGAACCAATCTGGATACTAAACAGTAGAAGATAAATATTTATTTATAAGATGATTATTGAATTATATAAATCAGATTGTTTACATTATAGAATGTTAATTGATCTAAATTATTGATGATGCAGCTATATATGACCTGGCAAAAAATTAAAAATGAGCTAAATCTAATTTTATTGTTTAGATTTCAATTAGATTACTTAACATCAATTACTTAGATTTTCTTAGTTTAAAATTATATAAAATATATGAGGGACAAAGTAAATAAATGAGATTAAATTGTATAGATATATATTAGAACCAATCTGGATTCTAAACCGTAGAAGATAAATATTTATTAATAAGAGGGTTATTTAATCATATAAATCTGATATCTACATCATAGAATATTAATTTATTTAAATTATTGATTAGACCTTATATCTTATAGGTTTAAAATATTAAATTGTTGTTATGATTTGTTATTTTTAAAATTTTTGGTTTAATATATGATGCAACTATATATGATCTGGCAGAAATGACAAATTAACTGGATCTAATTTTTTGTTGTTTAGATTTCAATTGGATCAATTATTTAGATTTTTGTTTTTTAAAATTATATAAAATATATGAGGTACATGTAAATAAATGAGATAAAATTATATAGATATGTATTAGAACCAATCTGGATGCTAAACGGTAGAAGATAAATATTTATTAATAAGAGGATTATTGAATCACATAAACCTGATTGCCTATATCAGGGGTCACCAAACTTTCCAGCCTTAGGGCCATACTGTTTACTCCAGTAAGTACCAAGGGCCAAAACCGTTTTAATTTTTCTGCCATTATCTATAATTTCTTGACTAGTCGCCGAGTACGCGCTCTGAGAGAGCATACGCTTGCTAAATTCGCTGGTTCAATTACTACAATTACTATTGTGTGTATCGATACGACCGTGACACTTGACGACATCTAGTGGTTAAAAGCGAACATAGGTAGGTGTAACTACCGAGGGTAACCGCGGGATGTTCACTAATTTATAATGTTAGTGGGATTCATTTCAATTATTTGTTAGTTGTCATGCTTAAGTTAAATTTTTGGCGTATTATGGTTGTCATTAAACTTTACCTAGCAAGTCAATAAAACCGATTTATTATCATTCTGTGTTTTTTTTTATCTAACTTATTATAGCAACAATAAATTGTTCGCTGTCGCGGGCGGATTGATGACAGTGGCGGGCTGGATTTGGCCCGCGGGCCGTAGTTTGGAGACCCCTGGTCTATATCATAGAATATTAAGTGATCTAAATTATTGATTTAACCTTACATCTTCTAGATTTAAAATATTAATTTAAATGTTTATTTTGTGTTGATATCTCTCTAAAATTACATGAAATATTTATATTTGAAAAATGTTAAAGTGGTAAAAATACATTTTAAAATAAAAGATCCTATCTCTGAATTTAGAAGAAAAATTTTAAAGAAACAATTATTATTGTTTTACGTAAATAAATAGCTAATGCATATTTTTCATTCTACATACAGAAAACAAACAATTTATAATTTTTAAAAAAATCGTTAAATTTTTCTCTAAAATATTGATATATTTTAATGGTGAATTTAATAAACATCTTAATTATGACAAGCCAGTAAAACTAATGTTGTTTTGCTATTTTTTCGTATATAATATGCAGTGGAAAAAGCTTAAAAACAATCATGTTTTCCATTAAATAGCGATTATTTAAAAAATAATCCATATCTTCTGCCTTCAATTCATTTTATTTATTTTATCATTCTTTTATATCCATTGGTATACGAAAGTTGATTTCATAAGTATAAGATTTTAAAGCGAAAATGTTTTCCAATATCTTTTATATTAGTTATAGTAATTACTTGTTGTGTTGAAATAAGAGTCATAAGCAGAAAATCAGGTATATGTGTATCAAAAGAAAAAAAAAACTTTTATATTTAAAATGTATTTATTTAATTAAACTGAATATTTAATAAAATGTTTTCCAAAAGAATTTATTTAAATAATATTTTGATAGGAGTTGTTACATAGTTAATGAAATATAACAAAATCGTAGAGTATTGCTTTATTTATTTATTGTTATAAGTATTTTTACTGCAATTACGCGTATACGTTTATTTCTATTGCTAGGTGAACTGTTTTTGTTGAATATTCTGTGTTGTATAAAATTTTATAAAATGTAGTGAAAATGTTGATTATATTCTTTATTCATCATTTTTATGAACATAATATACCCAAAAAGAAATTATTGATCAAATTATTCAAGTTTGATAAAAATATTTTATGAATAGCAACGTTATTTTTATGAATAGTACATAGAAAAAGAAATAATGGCACTTTATAAATTGAGGGTTTATTCTGAAGAAATGCACATGTTTAACATTCCATCATTCTGCTTAAAAGAAGCAGAAAAAGTGCATTTTCTATTTAATATTTTCACTTCTTTGACATTTTTAATGCTTCACTTATTAAATTATGTTACTATCCAGATTTGTTTTTCAACTGAAGAATGCAATATGATGAATTTTTTAAATTCGTATACATTTAATTGTTTATTTACAATTAAGAGATCAATACTTTAATAAAATAATCTCTTTATCTAACGAAATATTTCATATCTTGTTCACATTTTTAAAAATATGTTCATTAAATGAATGATCTCTTCTTTGAACAGCTTTACTAAGGGTAAGAAGAATTGGATTGATTTGATGTAAGTTTTGAAAGATTGATTGTTGGTTTTGATTATTTAAATTAATAAATAATATTTAAATAGTTATTTCCATAATAATTATTCATAATTAATTAATTCCTAATTATTATTTAAATAAATATTTTCTAAAATATTATTTTCATTTCATCATGGATATTTTGTTATTAACAATTGATTTTAACATAATTTATTTTGCATAAATGAATATGAAACAATGATTAATTAAACATGAGGCAACATAAATTAAACGTTTAATCAATTGAACATTTTATAAATATGCTTAGACAGAATCAAAGCAAATTCTAAAAATTGTAAAAAAATGCCTTTTTTTTTTTGAAATCCTTATATAAATGCTGTCTCTTTCTTTTAGGAAAATTATTTCTATTGCCACGATGTGTTTATATTGAAGAACAGGAGACATAAGCGCATAATAGAAACAACCTTTAAAGTTTGATGTTTATTTTATAATAATATCCACATAATGTTTATTTTGTTATAGAGAATAGCTAAATTAAATTTTTAAAATATATTCATTAAATTAATGACCTCTTCTTTAAACATTCGTAACGGTTTCACTAAGGGTAAGAAGAAATTTAATTTGATTTGATACAAGGTTTGAAAGATATTATTTAAATTAATAAATAATATTTAAATAATTATTTTCATAATAATCATTTTCATTTAATTAATTCCTAATTATTATTTAAATAATTATTTTCTACAATATTATTTTCACTTCATCTTGGATATTGTCTTGTTAAGAGTTAATTTTAACATAATTTATTTTGCATAGATGAATCTAAAAGAATAATTAATTAAACATGAGGCTACATGAATTAAACAATTAATTAATTGAACATTTTATCAATGTGCCTGGACAGAATCAAAGCAATTTTTAAAAAATCATAAAAACGGCCTTTTTTTTTGCTGAAATCCGAATATAAATGCTGCCATTTTTTAGAAAAAAAACATTTCTTGCTGCCACTATGACATTTCCCTAAGAAGTGTTTATATCGAAAAAGGGAGACATAAGAACATAATAAAAAAGCCCTTTTAAGTTTGACGTTTATTTTATAATAATATCCACATAATGCTCATTTTGTAAAGGAGAATATCTCAATTAGATTTCCATAATCAATTTTCTAAAGTAACATTGCTGAAGGGGTTTCTAAAGCTATCCCTATTCCGTGCCAAAATATTCAATATTTAAATAAGCTTGAAGTTTATCACGAAATTAGGTAAACTTAATGTTCTCCTGAGGAAAATATCAAATGGCATTAACAAATTCGATGCGTATTACCTTCATCCAAATAGACATCAGCACTCCTATATTCGAGCCACGCTATTTTTTTTCTTTTTGACGCATCTGCTCCAAAATGATTCATTTCGAATGGGAGAGGAACTGGTAATACATAAGGAGAGCGAATGCCTGTCTCATTTACGGGCCAAAATAAGCACATTTCAATCCCTTACATCAAGAAAATGTCGAAAATTACGAAATTTTCTCTAACTCCGGTGGCAAAGTATTAATGCCGGTGATATACAACCCTCATTAAATCCTGTTGAGGACACGAATAACCATCGGCAACTATTTAACTTTCAATAGCGTCGCAGTGCTGCCGATTTATATCTTTCGGCTTCCAAACTCCCATAAACAGGAAACTCATCGTTCAAAGCCGAAAGCCGCAAAACATTAAAACGAACACGGGGCCCTCGGTATTTAATGGGCCCCTTTACATCGTCCTATTTGCAGACGTACCGCTAACTCATCAGCAAATACATATGGCGATGTGAATATGCCAGCATACATCTTTGCATTTAGGCGCATCGTGTTTATATAAAAGACGGTCTTGCTATACGGGGTGTTATGGAGAAAACTGGGGGTTTAAGGGAACCAACGCAGCGGAACGCACAACTCCCGCTTCTCATTTCCTCGCACCATTTCCGACGCCTCCCCCTGTCCCTGCTATTCCCCACCCTAGTTTCACGGTATGCAAATGACTCAGAAAAGGCCGCTGAGAAGAGACGCGTCCAAGACAAATATGAAATGTCGCTGTAAGCTTTGACGACATAATCGCAATGCACAGGTATAATAACCCCAAAAGAAAATCTCTAGTTATTTATGGGCAACTCGAGTCTCGGTAGTTTCTGATCTGTTAGTTTATGTTCAAAAGTATTTTGCTTCGTCGAGGTTAGAGATAAGTGTTGCTGTTTTATCTGTTCCCGAACTTCTGATGCAAACGATGGCCCGAGCACCTCTTACGAGAACATTAAAAATGGGGACCAAAATTTTCTAATCATCTCCTGTTTCTTTTAATATTTGTTTTTCAGCAAGTAGTAAAGTAAGTTAGACTTTTTTGCGTGGAGGTGAAATTTTAAATAAGGATTTCACCTCCTCGCCGATAGATGGCGCTGGTAATACTGGATGGAATAAGATGGGGATGAATATTAACGCTCTCTTTTTCATCCCTCAGTTGGAAAATGTTAATTTTTAACTTGATTCTGAGCTCAATTTCCGATGAGCAAGCACTCTCAGTTTCTACTTAAGTTCTTATCCGTGTTTGCTGTACTTCAATAATTTAGATCTCTCACAGGATCTCCTTTGTTTTAATAAATCCTTTTGAAAAATGTCATAAATCTTTTATCTCTAAGAAGAGGAACCAGAATTAAACCCTTAAAGACCCGGAATTACATAAAAGAATTTTAATTCCTTCTCTTTTTTTTTTTTTTTATTTTGAAACAGAAATTTTAAAATCAAATATTGTAAGTCAAATACTCGTGAAAAGTGTGTTAAATAATTTAAACCAAATAGTAAATTTATATAATTTGTAAACTATTTAAACTTAAATAAAATGTTATCTTTTTTTTATTAAAACGAGTAAAAAAGTAAGAATCCACATAAATATCGTGATGTATTGAGAAAAAGAAATTTTTCTTATTAGAAATGAAACAACACGTATGTTATTTAAAACGCTGTTAAATAATAATATAAAACTATAACTTAAATATTTTAATAAAAATAATTTATGTAGTATTCATCTTAATATAAAATGAGTGCAATATGTCTGTAGATATGAGCATTAAATCCTTAAAAAATTTGTGGTTTAAAATTTACTGTAAACATAGTTTTTTAACAATCTCATATTATTTTTTTCTTTTAATGAATCTTTATTTTTTATGAGAAATACGAATTATTTGGATAAAATGTACAAATATTTCCATTGATTTGAAAAATCGAATTTATTTATAAAATTAATTTAGCTAAAATTATTAATTAATTTACGTTCATATTTTCTTAAAGAAATTATGAGAAAGATAAAGTAATATTTATTTATAAAAAAATGTTGTTATACTTTTCTAAATAACTAAATATTATTTAAATACTATAATTTATGAAAAAGTTGATTAAAACCAACTTAAAATATCGGATTATAAATAAAACAATATCGAATTCAAATAGGTAAATTGCCCTATGTTTATATTTGGAACTATACATCATTACAATGAAGTTAGTACCAATTCTATATTAAAGCTAAGGCAGATTCTACTGAATTTTTGCAAAACTATTTAATTTAAATAAGTAGTGTAAAAGAAGGTATTATTTGCCTTAATATATTTTCATAAAACTTGTTTATTAACTTATAAATTCACAATGTTTTAACACAATTTTTTGTAAATTGTGCCCGAAAATTAGGTATGAAAATTCAGTTGTATAACAATTTACTTGAATTTGTTAGATAGAATTAAATGTAAGAAAAGAAATTGTACTGTTTAAATAAATTTTTATCAAAATGAATGCACATCACTAGCTTGCACATGTTCAATCAGATTTTTAATTTTTAACAAGGTTTAATTTAGTGATTATAACTCAGTGTAATTAAAATTAATCGAAATAATAAGGAAAATAAATTTATATACGAAGAAAAAAATTAATAATATCATGCCAAATAAAAGGGATAGGGAATTTCTTCAAAAGCGAAATGAATTACATATGTCGTAAAGGTTTAATATTATTATCCTATAAATCACATATACATTACATTAATTATATGATATACGTCACATTAATTGTATGATATACATCACATGTGATGTTATATGATATATATCACAGTTTAACCTGCATAATAATTGTAATTATCCATATTGTCGCCTTGCAATGTTGATTTGATTTGGAACCTAAATTACAATTTTTCTTTTATTTGTTTGTATTTAGTGATGTATTTGGCATAGTGTTTTCCTTTCCACTATTGATTTCCTTTATTTTCTCTATTGATAATCAAGTCTGACAAATAACTTTTAATCTTTTACATTGTAGAAACCATTTTTCATTTTGATGGTATTGTTTTCAATGATCATTTATTGTATGCAATGAAAATTCATAAAATAAATGATAAAGGCTGTTTTTAGTAGAAAATTGTAGGAATATCTTTAAAAAACTATTTTGTGACACTGCGTTTAGATGGTTAGATTAATATTAAATATTTTTTATATTAAATATAATATAAAATTATTAATTTTTCTTTTGTTTTAATTTTATTTTTAAATTTATATACAAGTTTATTTTTTTCTATACACAGTGCCTTCATCGTTTCTGTAAATATTAAAGACCACTAAAATATCATAAAAAAAATAATACGAATAAAATGCATATTATTGAATTTATTAGCTTTATCCGTAAAATAAAAAAAAATAATTTATTTAAACTTTTATCGGTTAAAAAATATTAATTTAAATACAGAAAAAAAAAACTTTTAAATAATTATAAATCATTTTAAAATAATGCATATTTTTATATATTAAATATTTCAAATGTATTTCTTTAATTTTTGCTGATATGATATATTTTTTAAATTTTATTTTGTTGATATGAATTTTTACACAAATACTTAATTTTTAAGGGCTGATATACTACAATTATATGATATATTGAGATGTTCTTTGTTAAGGAATGGTTTAAAAATGTAATATTAAACAATGGAAAATTAGTTTGAAATATACATTACGTATGTTTAAATATTTCAATTTATATTATTATAAATTTTTATATTGATTCTATTTGAATCATTCGTTATGAACTTTTATTAATTAATGTTTCTATCTTCTAAGTGAGTGTCTTTTTACCTTTTAATTGATCCAAGTTGCTTAGTTGATTAGATCTCTTGAACACAATAGACTTCCAAAAACATACCACTGCGACTTGATGGAATCCCCTCAGCTCTCCAGTTACCCTCACCAATCGAGCCTTTATTACGCAGAAGCCAGAATAATTGGCTCTACCCGTAGATCAAGGGGTGAAAGGGTATTTAATCATCCCCCTACATGTTTAAATATTCCTAATTGATCTTCTTCCCTCAAATGTTTTTTCCCTGCCTGAATATTAATGATGGGAATAATACCCCAGATAGCAAGGGGAATCCACCTCTCTTCTTTCCACCTATTAGCTTTAGAAAGCGAGCGGGAAGAATTCGGAGGTAGGGGAGGACTCATCATTTCAACTTCACCAAATCAACAGAATCCCGCTCTAAAGCTTCAGAGCAAAGTTATTACTTCTTTATTAAGGGTGGAAGGGAAATCTACCCCCCCGGCTGTGTCGTTATGAAAATAGAATTGAAAAGAAGTTGGCCTTAAAAAAGATGTTCTCTAGAAATGCATGGAATGGCACTGTCTTAAAAACTGATATCTAGAGAATATTTCAATATGAGATAACCTTTAAAATGTCAAAGAATGTTGAATTATTTCATACAAAATGCTGTTTTTAGATATCTACGTATGGATTTGTGTTTGATGTATGAATTTTATTTATTTATTTTGAAAGGAAAGCATTTTTCAGCATTTTTTAATTGCAAAATAAAGATAAATCAATATATCTATATCTATATATATATACATATAATTATAATTTGAAATTGCGTTTTTAAACCCTATTGGTTAACACTTTTCACAAAACTATTTTGTAGTACAAATTTTATTTTCTTTATTCAATAGCATACATATAATTAATTTCTGTTAAATGATTTAACTTCTAAGAAAAAAATTATACAAATTTAAGATGTTCATACAGGGTAATATAAATATATATTTGTAAATTTTTCAAATTTATGGAAAACTAACTTTAAATGAAATATGCTCTTAAAATATTTTTACTTTTCTTTGGCAGATTTATGCTGAAATTCAGTTCAGTATATTAATTAAAAATTCATATATAATGGCAAAAATTTTAAAATTTATAGAAAAAGGAAAATAAATATTTATAAGGGTTTTGGAAATATTTATTACAATACTATTTATATTTTATTTTAATGATAACATTTTACATAAAAATGACATAACTTTCTTATAAACTGATAAATTTTATCTAATAAAAATATTCTCATTTAATAATCTGTGACTCATTTTAAATCACCTATATAAGAGTTTTGTCAATTATAGGAATTTTATTAAGATTATGTTTTATTTTACCCATTGTAAAAATTATGCTTACTCTCAGATTTTAAGTAAATAAAATGACAATTCAAATAATGAAAATAAAAAGAAAGATGATAGAAATAACTTTTAAATTAAAACTTCTGTATTTTTATTTTTTTTATACACCCTAATAGTTTTCTCTACTTTATTTTTCTTTCAAAAATCCTCTAGTATAATTTATCTTACATTTGAAATATATATATACGTATATTTTGCATTATTAATAAATTACGGAATTTTTTCAATACAACAATTAATATAGTTAGAGAATGGTAAAAGTGGTTGTTTGTTTGTAAATACTTTATTTTTGCCATATCCCATTCCGTAGGCAATATTTAGAAATTATTATAACTAATGTTGTCAGGTAAAAAGGTAAATTAATTAAATTATTAATAATTATTAGGTAAATTATTAAATTATTGGTAATTATTAGGTAAACTATTGTTAAGTAAATCAGGTTGAAAATTGCAATGACTATAACATATATACACAATAATAAAATTCAATTAAATTTCAGATCTCTTGATTAAAATATGGTGGAAAGATTAATTTTTGCAAAAGGTAGTTCTTTTAAGCTGTTATACATAAAGATTTAGATTATATTCCCTTATAGTATTAAACTAAATATAATTTTAAACTTACAAAATATTTATTTTTCAATTTTAAAAATGTTGAATTCGAATTTGAATTATGTCAGTCGCGTCATATATGAATGTATATAATATCTTACGGATTTTTTCAACAGTTGTTTTTTGGGAATACTAATGTTACACCCAGAAACAAACGTTTAGGACATTATAACAGATTTCAAAAGCAAGGAAATAGAATTACATCCCAACACTATTTTTATAAATAACTGTTGATTTTACATTCGTAATATTTAACAAAAAATATACTAAAATATTTTTGATTTCTAATTCATAAACTGAAATTTCTTCCATACACTTAAACATAGTTTTATAGTATCTGTATTCAATTTAATAGAATAAAAATCAATATATATTATTTTTTTTTTTAATGGAAATTCAATATTTATTGATTTAAGTTAAAATTATTTTTAAGAAATAAATAGTTTTTCTTTCATAGATTCATGAAAGTTTTGAAAAAAAATTATTTTCGTACTTTTTAATTTTATAACCGCTTTTTTAACTTATGCATGCATTTAAAGCGATTACATTATATTTTCTTAGAAGATTCATAATAATTTTATTTTCCGGATACCAACATTTTTTATAGGAATTGTTAGAAAAAGAATCCAACGAGTAAACTTACATATTATTTGTTTTGAATTTATTCTGATCCTTGGCAGTTCTTATAAATAAAAATTCTTCTTCTGAAATACCTCGGAGTCATACTATTGGTTGTGATCTTGGATTGTCACCACTGTGGCATTGTATGGCTCCAGTGTGAATTTTATTCAAATAAACCAACCTCCACGGATTTGTAGCAGAATGGGGAAGCAAAGCAAAATGTATATACGTTCTGAATTCCCATGAAGAGTTTATTTGCAGAACCCTTTATATAGACAGATATCGGGTTCTTACAAACAGTAAATAAACAAATATTTTATCGTTCTCTTTCTTTCTTTTTGGTATTTTCCGTTGCGATTTGGAGAGACGTATATTTAATCATAGCTGTTCCTCCACATTTTGCTCTTTGGTATTTTGAAAATACTTTTGTAAATACGACTATATTTAAAACATTAAAACTGTTTATATTATTTTAATTTTATTGATATCTATGTGAATGAATTATTTTGGACACAATAAAAGTTATAGGATTAAAATAAGAATGCTGTAGTTTCAGAATTTGTTTTAATAAGCTGCAATTCTGAGGTAATATGACAAACTAATTGGTTTTACGGTGCCAGCCCTATAACTTCCATTTACTTTCTCTGCCTTAAATAAACTTCTAGGACTGTTCTTATTAAATTTTATATGCACAGCTCTCTGTTTTACCTATTAATCATAATAAAACAGATTTGTAGTACAACCTAGAGATAACATGGCTATTTTGTAAGGGTTATGACTTAAATAAATGCCTATATATTAAAGAGTATAATTGCTAAAGCCAAAACAGATGCATGTTTTAATCAATGATCCATTTCTGGATATTTGTTTAAGAATAAATAACATACGTTCCAAACACGAAGACAATGACACTGGAGAGGTATTTAATGTTCTTTCTTGTACTATGCTCGAACGAGCATCCTATCTCGAATAGTACCGAAAACAGGGGTTCGCTAGACGCAGCTTCAATTCATTAGAAATATCTGACAAGTCCAGACGTTTCGTTTTTCTTGTTGTTTTATTGCCAGTTTCTATCTTTGAAATTTCGACGAAGAATGTGTTTATTTTGATGTGAAGCGGTTCCTTTTGGATTTGTTTCCATGTATTGCCCCTTTCGAATCCGTTAGTTCTGAGAGTGATTTATATCTCCACGGATCATTACCTGGAAGAATCATTATTTTTTCCCATCGTTATTAGTTTCTTTTCAAGCAAGATACAGAGTTGCATTCAATTGAAGCACGCCAAGGCTGCACTGAAGCTCATTTGGAAGCCGCGTACCCAAACAGTTCGAAGACAGCACTTTAATTTAAGTAGGGAACAGAACAAAATTAATAGTAAACTTAATTTTAATTTTGTATTCTCGTGTGAATTGGGAGGGTAATTGCATTAGTAAACATTATACCATACATAGAAGGAAAGGAGTTCATGTATAAATGATTTTGTAACTACTTTACAGTTGAAATCCAGGAAATAAGATTTCTAATTCGCATTTCTACTATTTTTTATTGAATTTAAATTACGTGATGATTGAAGTCACAATAATTTCTTTGTGTTTCTATCCAGTAGTTTTCTTTTTCTTAATTGTTACGTATTCTATCAGTAAAAGAAATTATGGGTTTGCTTTGTCGTTCTACGGTCATTTTTTTTCCACACTTTAGGCTAATTAGACCGGAACCTATTGTTTAACGAGGATTCCGAACCACTAACAAACATCCATACCACAGTCAGGATTCGAACCTGCAGTATCAAAGGCCAGAGTGATAGCCAATTGGTCATCAAGCCGCAAAGAAATCATAGGAGAAGGAGAAATGTGTTTAAAAATTACGAGTTACTTCGAGAATTCTTGGGTTAGTAAGCTAACTTCCACTATTGGAAAAATCACGAAATTAAAAGAATTTGAATTTTACATACAGAGCTTTCAGATCTTTTTAATTTATTAGATATTCTTAAGTTCATAAGCTTACCTTAAAATATGGAAATATTTTTTTTCTAATATATATATCTATATATATATATAATATATTTTCTTTCTTTTGTTTTACTTTTGTGGAATTCCAATAAGAAATTTCATCAACAATTAATTTTTACTGTAAATACAAAGAATAATTTCTAGATACCACTCAATTCTTGAAAAATGACTAAAGGCTTCAGAAAGTTCTCGTTTATTAAAATAGCAAATAATAAGTTCAGTTTAGTAATTATTTACATAAAGATTTTATACAATTATCTACATCGTTTATAATTTAACTTGTTCTGAGAAAGGGTATATTATAATTTAAATATTTTTGCAATTTAATCAACTAAATTTTTCCAAGGCGCATTTTATTTTGATTGTGATAAATGTATTACATATAATTATGCTCTTGTGCATTTATGTATACTCTTTCCTTTTTTTCCTAGAAATTAATGAAGAATCTATTTTTATATTCGATTCACAAAGAAAATTAATTTTTAATAATTGTGCACCCTATAATTAATTAACTTTGTTAATATTTGCATAGTCTAGCATAATATTTAAACATGCTTAATATTTCCAAAACTTCAATAGAAATAAATATGAAGTGATTTTTGCTTGTTTCTCGGCTTTTAAGTCTTTTCAAATTTTATTTTTACTATCGTGATGATTCTTTATTATAATAATCGAACAAAACAAATTCAATGCAAGCTTTTAACATTATAAGTAGAACATTTTAGTAGATTTTCATGAAAAAAATATCTGAAGAATTAATTAAATTTATTTTTTACTTTAATTAAACTACAACAGTACCAATTAAACTACAAAAAGTACTATAAATAATTTGTTATTAAAAATTAATTTTTTTAGTTATTGAATTTTACTTCTACTGTGATAAAAACATCAAACAATAAAATTTAACGTATATGTCGACTCTTTGGGAATATTTAAGAATGAGGAAGCATTTACTTTCATAAAAATTAATCTTTTTTTTTCAAGGCATTATTTACTGTTAATACACTGTACAAATATGGCATATTTAATATAAACTTTTAATTAATGTGAAAAATATTCAAGAATCAAACAACAATGATCAAATATCCTGATGATTTATTGTTATAATAATCGAACAAAACAAATTCAATGCAAGCTTTTAGCTTTATAAGTAGAATATTTTTTAGTAGATTTTCATAAAAACAATATCTGAAAGATTAATTAAATTTAATTTATTTAAAATTTGCAAACTCAAAATCAATTAAATTACAAAAAGTATCATAAATAATTTGTTATTAAAATTAATTTGTTTATTTATTAAATTTTACTTCTACTATGATACAAATATCAAACGAAATTTAACGTAGAATATGACAACAGTTTAAGAACGGGGGCATTTACTTTTCATAAAAATTAAATTTTTTTTCAAGGCATTATTTTTTGTTATTACATTGTACACATATGGTATATTTAATATAAAGTTTTAATTAATGAGAAAATATTCAAGAATCAAACAACTAATGGGCTTAGTAACATTTACATTATCTTATAACTATTATTTAATATTTGATTCCAAAAAATTTGAAGATTATATTATATTATGATAAAATAACTGTCAAATTTCAAAAATTCTAAATCATGTACTTAATATCCTCATTGCAAGGAAATGTGAATTATTATTAACGGATTACATTTAATTACGACATAATATAAATCACACTGGAACCGCATTTAGACCATACTACTTGAATTACAAACTGAAGACCATACTACTAGAATTAACAAACTGAAAACCATACTACTAGAATTAACAAACTGAAAACCATACTATTAGAATTAACAAACTGAAAACCATACTATTAGAATTAACAAACTGAAAACCATACTATTAGAATTAACAAAGTGAAGACCATACTGTTTGAATTAACAAGAATTAACAAACTGAAGACCATAATATTAGAATTAACAAATTGAAGACCATACTATTAGAATTAACAAACTAAAGACTATACTACTAGAATTAACAAACTGAAAATCATACTACTAGAATTAACAAACTGAAAATCATACTACTAGAATTAACGAACTTGCCAAAAAGGTAGCACTGAAAGAAAAAAAGAAAGAAACCAACTCGAGTTTCGGATTTATTCTTATGAAAGAACAAAGTAGACTGAAACAATCAACTCAACTTTTCGATGAAAGAATTCTTCCCCTAAAAGCTTTGCTGCTTCAGTAGAAGATGCGCATCAACTCGAGAAAACCTTTCACTTCCATTTCTCTTATAAGTCACGAAAACTTTTTAGGACTTCTAAAATACGCGCGCCAGCCAAAGGAAGATTAGTGTGTTGAGGGCGGATCTTTAACACTATTGCTTTTGCTAGGTCACAGGTCACTACAGTTGTGTGGAAGGGAACCTATTCAAACACATATATAAAATCCCCTACCAAGAACTCCGGAATTATTACTAGAGAGAGAGAGACGAATTCAAAGATTAAAAACAAAATAAGAAGTTGGGAGTGGATTAAAGCGAAAAATCACGTCCTCTGATATGGAGAGAATTAACGAGGGGCTATGTGAATGGGGAGTAAGGAGGCAGGGGAGAAAAAGAGGAAGTTTTACAGGGACTGTGAAAATTGCTTTATTTTTGAGTTCCAAGAATACTGATTCCGAAATTCAAGTAAGAATTACAATCAAAATATGAAGAAACTCTTTATGCAAAAATAACTTATATATAACTCTTTTTCAATTCAAAACTGATACAATATTAGTTAGTTTTCAAAATTGATATCAGTTTCAAACTGATACAGTTTTAGCTTAGGACTGTGATATTCATTAAATAAATAACTGACAATAACAGAGAAATCCTCTTTGGTTCAACATATATTTGTGAATAAACAATTTTAGTCGTGGATGATAAAAAAAAAATCGATAGCTAGAAATCATTTGACTAATCACTTTCGTGCTTTGTCAATACTGAAATCGCATCGAATTCGAAAGCACTTATTAAATCAATATAACATCACGAATCAATTTCTGATATATAGGGAATTAAGATATGAAAGACCATTGTCAGTTTTTAGTGCTGTATCCGATCTTGAAGTTGAAAGTAAATGCGATGCGCGTTTACTACAAGTTTGTGTATCTCTGCTGTAAATGACCCTAAATAAATGTCAGCTAGTATCAAGGTATGTATTAAAATTATGAACCCAATTTATTTGCTCTTAAATATTTAGTGATCAGGACATAAAATAAAATCCATATTGTTTTCCGAGAAAAAAATTTAAAAACAACGAAAATGTTTACTAAAAATAAAACAATCTTACTGATTATCTCATATTAAAATTTGATTTTAATATGAGAATTTCATATATTTCAATATGTTTAAAAGTTGCTTTCATCAATAATAATATTTTCTTAAATGAAAGAATTATTTCTAAAACAATATTTTTAATATAATAGGATAATTTTAATTAGGACTGTGGTGTTCATTAAATAAATTACTGACATTCAAGTATCTACTATTGATTAACAATTAAACAAAATTAGATAAATTTAAAATGTCTTAATTTTAGAAAAGTTCAACAGTAAGAAAAATATTAATCCAAGAAAATTTATAAAATTAGTAATACAGGTTATGAATGGCAAAATCTCAAAATAAAATTTAAAAAATATGCTATAGTAAAAAAGACTTTTTCTGCACTCATATCACTATCATTCAAAATATATTGTAATCATCTTTTAATATATAAGTTTTTAAGGTATAAAATTATTTTAAGACATATTTTCTATAAAAATTTTCATAATTTTGTTATCAAAATAAATTTGTAAGTTGGTAAATAAAAATAAAATATGAAATGAAAGGATATGAGTTCCTAAGCATGCAATTTATCAACAAAGTAGCAACAAAAAACTGTTTTTGATTGATTTCTATAATAAAATATGACATTTATCAATGATATTAACCTTCCTTTTTAAAATTTCTCTTAAAGTGTACTTGATAAAAGACAACATTATTTCTAAGAAAAAATATTTAATACACTTTTACTCTTGTTAATATTTTTTGAATAGGTCGTAAACGGAGAATATTTGTGTGACTTTTTATTTATAGATATACAGTTTTAAATTTAGTTCAAATGAGACTTTGTCAGTTATTAAATAACTGTATATTAACTTCTTGAACATCTGGATATCTGACACAATAAACTCTCAATAAATTATTTGGTTCTGATATTTTTAATAATGTTACGTGAGTCGAAAAGTAAATAAAATTTTTATCATTAGAGAAAATCTTTTTTAAAATATTTTAATTTAATATTTTTGATTTAAAAAGGAATATAAAATATATAAAATTTTAAATAAGTTTGAGTTTAATTCAAGACAGAGAACAGAACTATAGGAAAATTTCACTTCTAGAGAAAAATATTCAAAAATTTTAAGATTATGTTACATTTCAAATTAATTGCAATTGATATATTCATCAACAATAAAGTTGCAAAAAACTTTAATATCCTGTTTTAATAGATATTTACTTAATATTTTGTTAAAAAATTTGTTTGGGCAAGCATATCACTGATGGTTAGCCATTACAAGATAAATAAAAAATTTACATAAAGATTTATATAAAAGATTTACATAAAGCATATTACCCATCAGGCGTATACTTAAGATAGTAAAACTAGCTAATGGTTCAGGTTTAATTTGATATGTTATATTAAAACAAAATGATTTTTATTTTAAAAAGGAATGATGTATTAATACAATAAAGTTAAATTTTTAAATAGTGTGATGTGACTGTGAGATAAATTTATCTTTATTAAAAAGAAGTTCGGCGATTTCTCTCTGGTTTCACGCCTTTTTGTTTAAAAGTTATGAAATTGATAAAAGAAAGAAATTTATTTAATTACTTAATTTTACTGTGCTAATAATTTAGAAATTTTATATTTTTTATAATTTATAATTTTTTTGCAATTTTTTTTATGTAAAAGTATGATTGAAGTATCATATAACTGTGAATTACTTACAAATATTATTTTATAAGATTTGAAAAGTAAATCATATTAAATTTGCAAAAAGTAAATCTGTCTCATTTAAAACGACAAGGGAAATAGGGATTAATATAAAATAAATAACAAAATAAAAGATAATTAAATAGTTTAATTAAAATTTTGTAAGCAATCAAATATTACACGAATGATAATAAACTGAACATTTTTTTATAATTTTGTCTCAATAACTATTGCAAAATTGGAATTAGCTACTAATTTCCTTTAATTTTAGATAATTTAATATTTACATTTTAATCAAAATCTTTGATTCCCAAACCATTTAAATATCAGTTTTTCTAATTTCTATTTGTTATCATTTATTTATATATAGACGTGTGTTTTTCATTATAAGTGTTTGCTTTTATAACATTTACATATTGATTTTACCTTTCATTATTTACACTTTTATAACAAATTTAATTGGTTTTATTTTTTAATGTTTACTGCAACATTTATAAATGATGGAAACATTTTTATGTTCATTTGTTAAGTTGTTTTCTCAGTAAAAGAAGAAATCTATCCTGTTCAATCCAAGACGGATTGGGAGAACCTATAGAGAAAATTATTCTTATGTATTTAAATATAAGTTTATAAAAAGCAAAAATTATTTTGCTTGTACATAAAATTTCTGTATCTTGTCTACATGAAAATAAACAACAACACAATTTTGTGTGCAACGATGTACGGAGGGGAATTCAGATCCAAGTAAAAATGATGTTTAAAGAATTCCACAAATAGAAATTTAAGGACTCTAGTATTACAAATTTAAGACGTCTGAATCTTTTTCTTTATCCCATTTTTACACCGAAGATTTCCTTTAGATTTCAGTGGCGAGGAATGATTTTATATAGCATATAAGATTCAGTAAGTCTGTTACGTATAAGCTATCAAATATATAGAAATGCGTTTGAGACCGTATGTAGTTTTACAAAAATAAAATCTCAAATATTTATGTCAATTGATTTCCAGATTTAAAAAGTATGTACGATTGGTAAAGTGATTCTTTTTTTTAAAAAAGTAACTCTGTTTTTACATCTTTATTTAGAAATTCATCTTTTAATTAAATTGCAGCAATAAATAAACTAAATTTTAAATAAATATAAGTGATTAATAGTTATACAATTTTATCAATATTAATTATCTGTATAAAATTATGTGGATTTTCAAATTTGCATAAATATGTGATGAAAACTTAATTTTAAATATTCTTATTTATCTTCTATATCTTTATAAATAAGTGAGTTAACTGTTATAATAGTAAAATTTTTGGTTAATATGATTAAATATGTATTATTTGTTTAAATATAGTCCAGTTTGTATTTGGTGATAATAATTATGTTTAAATCTTTTATAGTTTTACCATTTTATTATTATACATTAAAGAAAAAAACGGATTTTCGGGAAATGTTTTTAATATTAGTGTATTATTTAAAATTAAAATCTTTTGTGTTGTTAAAAATTGATGCATACAATGCAAATAACAATTTTAATTATAATAAAAAGTTTTTAACAAAATGAACAGTTTCGAAATTAAAATAGATTAAATGTTAATAATATTACAATATTATAATAGTAATTTTATGTTATGATTAATTATTAATTAACATCATTCTTATATCCTAATTAATAAATAATATTATATTCCAAAAATTCAAATGTATAAAATCAGTTTTGATCATAAAATAATAAATGTTTAAAAAGTTTTCATTACTTAAAAATATAACACTAGAATTTTTATTTGAATTAAAAAAAAAAAAAATAACGATAAATAAAAAGAAAATTAAATGGATTCCGAAAATGCAATTGTTGCGAGATTTTTTCTTTCCTAGTATTTCTCGCAATAAAATATATTTTTTTCTTCGAATGAATGAAAAGAAGCTTTACTTTTTATCAACCTCACTCTTATCACTAGGCTCTTAGATCTAAGAAGGGAGATAGAGGTCATTATTACAGGAAAGACAACTTAAAAATAAGAGCTGAACTAGAAAAGTCGTGCATAACCGGCTTAAAACAATTCCCTCCCCCTTCTCCCGCCTTACTTACGAACCAGTGGCATTGATTCAAACGGAACTTACTAATTAGGAATGAGGGGGAAATATGTTCTGAAAAAAATCTATTGTTGTTCTGGTCTTTTTCTTAACAATCTCTCTTCCACGCAAGAAATAGATCCCTGTATTAAATATTGTGTTAGTTAGCTTAGTGAACAAGACAGCATTTTCGCCTGGGATTGTCCTTGCTTTTATTTCTCTTTTGTTTCGTATAATATGATTTTGAAAGTGTATATATATATATATAAGATAGGAAATAAAAGTATTTGCGATTATGCTTCATCATATATTTATGTAAATTTTAAAATCCACATAATTTAATACAGATAATTAATATTAATAAAATTGTATATTAAATATATACAATATATATTTAATGTATTTATAATGTAATGATGAAAAATAATCATAAATATTTTTATTTCCTATCTTATCTTTATAAATAAGTAAGTTATTTGTTATAATTGTAAAATTTTTTGTTAATATGATTAAATATATATTATTTGTTTGAATATAGTCCAGGTTATATTTGATGATAATAATTATGTTAATAATAATTATTTTAATTAATTATTCTCTCTCTCTCTCTCTCTACACACACACACACACACACACACACACACACACACACACACACACACACACACACACACACACACACACACACATATATATATATAATATACAGAAGAAATAAGCACTATATTCATGATATATGTATCTCTCTCTTCTTTTCTATATATAGCTAGAGAAAGATATATATATATATATATGCCATGGATAAAGCGCCTTATTTTAATCTTCCGATGATACTGAGAATATTCAAAGGCATAAAAAGTAAAAAAAATTTTTTATTAATTATAAAAATTCCTGAAGCAATAAAATTTTTTTTTTATTAATTAGAAAATTCCTGAAGCAATGACTAAGAGAAAAATAACGGTGTGATATAATTTTTAAAACAAATAATACATTAATATAATTTATTTATTCAGTTCATTTAAAAATTTTCTTTGCTATTCTTGGAAATATTATAATCATTTAATCCTTATAAATGCATTACTTCTAAGCATTTACACACGAAAGAAAAGCATCTAGAATTGAATTTATGTGGAATCTTATTCAAAAATAATAAGTATGGCATATAAGAAAATTTAAATATCGACATTTTTATAGATCTGTGTTATATATTCATTTTATTTAAAAGATTTCTTTGATACTCTTGTAAATATTATAATACTTTTAATTCATATAAATGCATTACTTCTATGCCCTTACACATGAAGGAAAAGCATATAGAATTTAATTCAGGTGGAATCTTATTCAAAAATAATATGTATGGCATATAAGAAAATTTAAATAATGAAATGTTTATAAATGTGTATTAACGATGTAAATTAAAAGCAACATAAAAACTTTTTACTTTACTATTTTCATGAAATATGTTTCTGTGGTGAAAGAACTTTTTATAACATTGTTCAGTTCTCTGAATTTCGAATTTGTCATAAGTTAGAAATTTCTTTTACTGTCTTTACAGTAAAATGTTAATTTCAAAGTCATGCACAAACGGAAGTACCAATTTTTTTATTATGTTTACATTTTCTATGAAATATATTTCAGATTTTCCTATAACAAAAATTTTGGTGATAAACTCTATACCTTTTTCTGTTCATAATTGAGCTACATTTTGCAATCGATCTTTTTGTAACAGAAGAAAGACATATCTACTTGATTCAGCAAGATGAAGAATATACGAACAAAGCTTATTAAACAAACATTAAGCTATTATCCTTTAATTTGTTTACACAGGCCAATATGGACCAGGGGAATACCATATGTAGAAGATAGCAATGGATTCAGTTCTTTTGATAGAAGTAAAACGCTTACTTCCTGTATTGTAAGTTCACTATCCCTTCCATTTATATAAAACAATAAGTAAATGTACATTAAATAGATAAGTTCTCCTTTTCAGGATGAATTGAAAGGAATATTTTAAAGGATACCATTATACTTGATTTCTAAAGTACGTACACATGTTATTGAGTGAATCGTGATTAATTTCTTATTTAGTATGATTAATCATTACAAAACAGTTTATATTTACTGATGACATTAAATAGATAAGTTCTCCTTTTCAGGATGAATTGAAAATTTTAAAGGATTCATTTCAAATACGTTAGTTATTGGTGAATCGATTAATTTCTTATTTAGTATGATTAATTATTACAAAAGTTTATTTTTACTGATGACATTAAATCCATTCTCCTTTTCAGGATGAATTGAAAGGAATATTTTAAAGGATACCATTATACTTGATTTCTTACGTACATGTTATTGGGGAATCGTGATTAGTTTCTACATTACAAAACACATTACAAAACAGTTTATTTTTACTGATGATATAAGTCAGATTGCAAAAAGAAATTTTAAATTCACAAATGTTAGTTAATGAATCTTGATTTTATAAACAAATTCTTAATCTTTCCATCATGGTATTAGGAACAGAATAATAACTTTATATGAGGCAGAAGACCTCGAGCTGCAGAATCTAAATATGTCATTTTAGTTTAAAAAAGACATAATAAGCAAAATTTGTAATGTTGTTTTTGCTGTAATAAGCAATATTTTGTATTTTTGCCTATTATTTTTGTTTGCTTTTTGCGAGTTTATCAGATTTTTACGAATAATTAAAAATTGCAGTTGAAAACTAGTTTAATAAAAAGAAATCTGAAACATAATTAAATATGTCTAATCTGTTTAATTCATTATTTTCATTTTTAAAACTGGGAGATACGAAATTTTCTAGTCTGGATGCATGGTAATAGGACACGTTATATGTTTTTTTCTTATGCTAAAACAAAATTTTTAATTCTATTGCTATTAAAACATTAACCATTGAAAAATGTTTTTCATAAATTAATTACATATTTTATGGGTAAAAAATAGGCTTCATTTTGAAACTGTGGTAAACATAGTAGCGGTAAGCGGCTAGACTCATTAAAATAAGTAATCCTCTTTACGTTAACATATATTTGTGAACAAACAATTTTAGTCATGAATAATAATAATAAAAAAATCTATAACTAGAAACCATCTGACTAATCACTTTTGTATTTTGTCACTACTGAAATCGCGTGGAATTCGAAAGCACTTATTAAATCAATATAATATCACACTTCAATTTCTTATATATAGGGAATTAAGATAAGATAGGCCATTGTCAATTTTTAGTGTTGTATTCTATCTTGAAGTCGAAAATAAATGCGATTCGAGTCCTGCACAAGTTTGTGTATCTTTGCTCTAAAGCCCCTAAATAAATTTCAATTAGTCAGCTAGTGTCAAGGTATGTATTATAATTATGAGCCCAATTTATTTGTTCTTAAATATTTAGTGGCCAAGAAGTAAAATAAAATTCATTTTGCATTTCAGGAGAAAATATTTAAAAACAATTTATTATTAACTAAAAATAAAACAAAAATAAGCTTACTGATTATTATACTAAAACAATATATGACTATAATATGAGAATTTCATATATTTTAATATGTTTAAAAGTTGCTTTCCTCAATAATAATATTTTCTTAGATGAATGAATAATTTCTAAAATAGTATTTTTAATATGTTACAATAATTTTAATATTCTTTTTATGAATGTTATTCTTCCCTTAAATCCTTGTTTCAGATTTTTCGATTTTGTAAGATTAATTATGATAGCAAAATTGATTCAGGTTAAATGAAAATTAGAAAATAATATTCTCAAAAATATAAATTATTTTTTTCAGCATTCTATATTAAATCAAACATTTTTCCTTCTTTAAATATTTCAAATAAAAATAAAAATAAGGCAGCTAATTATATTGTAACGAAATTTTTAAATTATTCATTTGTTTATTTTGAAAGAACAACAATTTTCAAGGCAAATTCTTCGTTCGATGCAAATTCTTTCGTTAATTTAAAACTTGTTGTCAACTCAATTCTTATTTCTTAAACTTATACTTAAAACTTTTATTTTAAACTTCTTATTCTTAAAACCTATTATTCGTTCATAACTCATTATTTCTTTTTAAGGATTCTAAATTTGAACATTGGTAGATTAAAATGATTTTGTACAAACTTTGAATGCAATACTATTAATTAAATTGTTGTTTATCGTTAAATAAATTAAAAAGGACTTGTGTATGAACATAAAAACTTAAATCCTATTCTTAATTTTAAAACCTACATAAATCATTTACAATAATTTTTCAATAATAATTTAAATTTAAAATTGAAATTCTTTTATGGAATTCTTTATTATAAATAAAAAAATTTATTCAAAAAAATACCTAAAATATATAATAGTTTATAAATAGCTATTTGAGATTAATCTTAATATACCGCAGCATGAATACCACAAAAAAGAACCAATATTATTGATGTTAATAATTGAATACCAATGTTAAAAATCAATTTCGAGACTATAATCATTAGAAATGCAATAAGAGTTCCAATAAGTTTAAGTTTTGATTTGAGTTCAATAAATAATATGATAAACATTTTGTGTAAGAAGTTTTATATGTTATCTAAATTTTTAATATTCATATGTGTATTTAATAAGGGCTGTATGAGACTAAATTAATATGGATATCTTAATTGAAAATTAAACAATACAATTTACTTAAATCTACTATAAAAATTACGCAGTCTGGAATCATATCATGCAATTAATTAAAATTTAAGTACCTAAATTTCTATCTTGGCTATTAACGTTGTTTTAAAGATAAATGAATATAATGATATTTTAAGAATTTATGCTTATTAATAAAGTAAGTCTTAGCAAAACTATTTTTTTCATTTTGAAATTTTTTTGAAAATTATAACTTAAAACCTCATTATTGAACAATAATACAGGAAAATTCTTCCACTCTAACTAATTAACGACAATGAATTAGTCTAAGTGGAAAGTTAACTGGTGTTTATGGGGATTTTTAGTTAATTTTTAATTTTTTTTAAAATTTTAAATTCTGAATTCTTTGTCAGTTGATAATACATGAAATTACATTTAAACACTTTTCACGAGAAATATATAAATTACTATTCTTATGATATCTCTCTATAAATGCATAAATATTGAATGTAGAAAATATTTTTGTTACCAAAATATATTGAAAATAATCATTAACAAAAGTAT
The DNA here is from genome assembly GCA_021605095.1 of Caerostris extrusa. NCBI lineage: Eukaryota > Metazoa > Arthropoda > Arachnida > Araneae > Araneidae > Caerostris > Caerostris extrusa. The sequence goes on along the minus strand of BPLR01000610.1, from coordinate 74,430 downwards.
TTACAAAATTTAATAGCAATTCAATAAATGTATCCCTTTTAAAATGAACTTCCTGTATTTTATTGCATCCTTTCTATTTGTAAAGCGTATTATCTATATTTATTTTAATGAAGCACTTGTCTTATTTATTTCAAAAACTTAAACAATTTTTAATTTAACAAATTACAAAATTCTTTTACAATTAATTAACAATTTAACAATTTTTATTGATTGGTTTATTAAAAAGTTACTGAATAACTGAATTCATTAAGAAATTTGACAAAAGGTTTACCATTTTCTCTTATCTTTTAAAAACCTTACCCACTAATTTAATTTAAACTATTTTCAGTAATAGAGAGAATTTCCAAGTTGATTCAGGTATGGATTTTTGGCATTCCGTTGCATTAGTTAAGAGCATGCAGTGTCGCACATTAAGATATATTCGGAAGCAAGAGAAAGAATTTTGCAAAAGGAAATGACATACCTCCCGACCGCTAAGTAAGGCAGGCGTTGTTGAGAGTTTCCAAATAGTTTCTGAACTGCCACCCCGGGTTACTCGCTGGAACAGTTTTCCTGTTTATAACCCGGAGTTTCACCGCCGTTTTTGATGACGACGGAATGTTGAACGCGCGGCCCAAATTTTAAGCTCCGATTGCCTGCGCTCAAGTCACTCGGACCATCTCAATACTGAAATTCAACATCCTCTATGTTGATTTTTTGCTACTACTTTTAACTACTTATGACTGAAAGGTATGGCATTTTTGTTTTGGTTTGTTTGAAAAGTTTTGGGTAATGATTCATAAATAATATTTTTATTTCTGCTTTGCGTTTATAATAATACATTACTATAATGTATTATTTAACAACTTTAACAAATTAATGTTGTTAAATAATACATTATAATAATGTGACGTGAAATTGACTTTTATTTTTTAAAATTATGCATAAATTATTTCTTTTGAATGAATATTATTGGAGCATTTAATTCATTTAACTTTTTCATAAATTTAAGATTTATTTTTATCTAAAAATAATAAAAATAATGCTCCGATTGCCTTCGCTCAAGTGACTCGGACCATCTCAATACTGAAATTCAACATCCTCTATGTTGATTTTTGCTACTACTTTTAACTACTTATGACTGAAAGGTGTGGCATTTTTGTTTTCGTTTGTTATAAAAGTTTTGGGCAATGATTCATAAATTATATTTTTTATTTCTCGTTGGCACTTATAATAATACATTATTATAATGTGTTATTTAACAACTCTAATAAATTAACGTTGTTAAATAATACATTATAATAATGTGACGTGAAATTGACTTTTATTTTTTAAATTATGCATAAATTATTTCTTTTAAATGATTGTTATTGAAACATTTAATTCATTTAACTTTTTCAATAATTTAAGATTTATTTTCGTTTAAAAAGCAATCAAAATAAAACTCCGATTGCCTGCGCTCAAATGACTCAGGACCATCTGAATACTGAAATTCAACATCTCATACTATCTGTGTTGATTTTTTTCTGCTACTTATGACAAAAAGGCATGGCATTTGCGTTTGTTTCAATAGTTTTGGGTAATGATTCGTAAATTATATTTTTTATTTCTGATTTGCTATTAAGATAATATAGGATAATGTTTAATGTGAAATTGACTTTTATTTTTAAAATTATATATTAATTATTTGTTTTAAACTATTATTATTATTGGAACATTTAATTCATTTAACATTTTCAGTAATTTAAGATTTATTTTGATTTAAAAATAAAGCTCCGATTGGCTGCTCTCAAGTGACTCGGACCATCTGAATACTGAAATTCAACATCTCAACATTCTCTATGTTGATAGTTTTCTGTTACTTAACTACTTATGACAGAAATGTATGGCATTTTTTGTTTTCGTTTGTTTCAGAAGTTTTGCGTAATTATTCATAAGTTATATATTTTTATTTCTGGTTTGCAGTTATGATATTCCAGATAATATTTAAACTGAAATTGATTTTTGTTTTTAAAAATTATATATTAATTATTTATTTTAAATTATTATTAATGAAACATTTAATTCATTTAATTTTTTTCAGTAATTTAAGATTGATTTTTATTTTAAAAAAATTATAAAACAATAATTTATGTTAATGTTCATCATCTTCATTAAATTCTGTTACTACTTTCCTGGTAATATTTGAATTTAAAATATACGCAATAAAAACATTAACAAAAATATCTAACATAATTTACATTCCCTTTTAGGATTAATACAAATGTAAATGGTGATTACTGTCATACATAATTGTATAAACTCAACGAATTTATGGAAATACGTTTATAGATTATTTTTGTTTATTCTATATGCTCCTTATATTAATTATACAATATTTAATCTAAAACACTCTCTGTTAAATCTAAATGTTTATATGAAATAAGTTCCAGAATTATAACTGAATGTCTGTTAATTAAAAAGCGTATAATCCACATGTTTTAATATTTAAGAATTTAAATTTACAAATACTATTAAATTTCAAACTATAAGATTCCACGATTGTGTAATGAAAATAAGGCGTATGCAGAAAACATTTTTAATTTAATTATTTCGAAATTCTTCATAATAATTCCTTCAAAACATTATTTTGGAACAAATACAAAGTAATTGTATGTATATTATTTAGAAAACCTATCCAATACATGTTGATTATAAAAGTATTAATATATACTTATATTCTATCAACCTCTCATACTGAATTAAAGACGACCATCTTGTCTGATGTACAAAACCTTGTAATTTTATAAACTGAACAAATTTATGAAACTATGAGGTCTAAATAAATATTATATGACAAAATATCCAGAATAGTAAACATATAACTTCGTCATTTCGAGTAGTAAATTTGCTGACAGAAAAATAAACATTCATTGTTTAAAAAAAACAACAGTTGTTTACTATTCTGCCAGCAAAGAGATCGTAAGCATGCATGACAGAGACATATATCTTAAGGGACATATAAATAAAAACACCTACATTCATTTTCAAAATTTTATTAACCTTCAGACGGAAAGATAACATACTAGACACAATGTAAACATGCAAAACGCACGAGAACTGCATAACGCAAAACTCAAAAACTGCTCTCTTGCAGCCAGCTTTATAGATGCATAATACATTAATATAAATATATATTCCTGTTCCACATGAGTTTTGCAGCAAATTTTCACTCCCACGGCTGGGTAGGAAGATATCCTTTTAAAAGTATCATGTGTTGTAAGTCCTTTGTAGGGATTGTAGAAATATTCTAAGTCCCGATTAGAGTTACAGTTTTGTACCAAGAGAGGTGAGAGAGGTAGGAAAGGAAATAATAAAATAAGCTTTTCCTTACACTTTAAATGCGGGTTGCAAATATGCCGTACCGGACTTCAAGTGGGAAGGGGTAGGGATTATTCAGATTTTTCTGGAAAGAGGAATCCCATTGTTGTGCGAGTATTGATATTTGCAGAGGTAAAGCAGGAAGTATTTTCAGAGCATCGGTAGGGAAGGATGGGTAGAGTTTGCAGGATGCATGACAAGCAGACTTCTGGCACTGCTCAAGTTATCTATTTTTATTATTACTTTTTTTTTTTACCGTTTCGGTTCCCTGAAGATTTCAGAATTTTATTTTAAATGTGTGTATGTTTTTTTTTTTTTTTTTTCTTTCTGCTCTTTTAAAACTCTTTCTCGTAGGATTTCGTCTTCTAAAGTAGTTTAAATCTGCTTCGAAATTTAAAACCACATTGAATAATGCCTTTCCTCGGAAGGAGTCTTTTGTACTTTTGACTTTTGGTGTGTTTTTTTTTTTAATTCCTTTTTTTTTTTTTTTTTTTTTTTTGTTGAAGGGATCGATTTTATTTCCTCTCTTAGAAGATTTTCCTTTCTGCGCTCTGAGGATATATTTTAAAGATTACGAACCGCTTTCGCGAACGCTCGACACGTAGGTGTAACAAATGCATGATGATCACTTTTCTTTTGTAGGGTAATTGAAAATTATTATTTTATTCTCAGAGAATCACATCACATAATAAATGACTTAGGTGGCTGATACTGGCGACTTTCTTTCGAATGAGAGCAAATTATTAGCTCTTTGGCAAGATTTTATTTGATTTTGTGGGTGAACTTTTATGTTTTGGATTGCAGAGCAAATTATAACTTAACATCGGTACCATATTTTTTGACATTTAAAAAGATTGTTTTATTAACATTTAAAATATTCATTTACCTTATTTCAGAGATATTGATTACAATTAAACAATATTTGTCTGAATAAGTGTAATTATTTTGATAAGATCTTTTTTTTTCGAGTTTTAATGTCAGCTATGTCCTATCGACTAGATCGACCTTATCGATTTCTTAATTGTGGCTGCTTTGGACGGAGATCTTTTGTGTTTGATTTTCATCGTCACTTATGACGAATAAGTAGAACAGCTTGCATTTTTCTGTAATTGGAGTAAATATCTGGGCTATTTCTTGGGTTTTACAAAACAACGTTACAGGTTACAGGCAATTCATCTTTCCTTGAGTTTGGGATCATTGAAATGATGGCGGTGTTGTTACGTTAAGTGGGGTTACTTTAATAAAAATATCAACAAAAACACAAACTAAAAATTAACACCTCAAATATTTGTTTATATTCTATTGGACAAGATATATTGGGCAAAATGACTATATTATATTGGACTATATATTGGATAATGGCTATATTATACTGGACAAAATGAATCGTAGTTTTTTTTTTATGAGATTGTCCTTAAACTTTAAATTTTCTTTTTAAATAATCGCATTTTAATTAATATCTATGGTAAAATATTAAAGATCAAAATTCTTAAAAATATTTTTTAATATTCATATATTACCTTTAAAAATAATAAAGGTATGGCTTAAATAAAGTTTTTTTAAAATAGTTTCAATAATGCTTAAACAAATGTAATTATTTTTGGATATTTTCTGTGAAAAGAAATGAATTTTTTTTATCTATTAAAGAATGTTTCTTTTAATTGATTGCATCTTCTAAAAAGGGAAATTAATAAATAATTATGTTAAACAAATGTATAATTTTTAATATGAGAGAAAAGAAACAATTACTATTTTTAACTTATAAAATAGTTGATGCACCTAGTTTTAAATAAAAGATAAAAAATTTTTATGCATTAATTATTATTTAAATTGTGATGAATGTTGTCACAAAAAATACATATAATTACATTGGGATATTATGTCCAATGTAAATAATATAATCAATCTAATATTATTTACGATCTATTACATTATAATTGACAAAGAATTTAAATATTATGATGTAAAAATAATAAGCAGCACAATTATGGCTATTATTGTTAATAGTTTTAATATCATTTTTTAAATACACATATTCTCTTACTAAATTTACATTATATTTTGCAAATATTTAATAATTTTTACATCTCAATTCCATATAATTGTTCTTCAGTCTTATAACTAATAAATATTAATCTCGGGACTTAAAATATTAATGTATTCAAATACAAATGTACGAAATTAAATTGTAAGCTTTACATTATAGTTATACTATTGTGTAATTAAGAAAAATGAAAATTTATCTTTTAATGGATCATAATTTTTATTTTGTTTATTAAGTGCTTAATTCTGGTTATTATTTTAATTTTCTTTATTATTTCCTCAATTCTGATTATTTTTAATTTTCTTGTTTGTTTTAAAAAGTTATCAAAACAGTTCTTATCAAAACTATATTATATTTTGGATTAATATTTTCAATGAACTGATTACTGTAATTGAACAATTTTGAACTGAATGATTTTAGGTTTTTTTAAAAATGATTGTATGATTTTAATGTAAACTTAACTACATATTCCATTGAAGCTATTCACTCGAAAATAAAATTTTTTTCAATACATTTTTATTTCTAAATTTATTGGGTTCATTTTATTTACAAGAAAATAAATAAGATATCTATGCTAATTTTAGTATATTACTTAATCATTCCTTTTAAAATGAAAAGTTATTTTTTTTTAAAATTCTTATTAGTGGAAATGTAATATATATTTACAGTTAAAACAATGTTAAAAATTAATAATTTAATTCCATTAAAGCTATTTACTTGAAAAGAACATGTTTTCAATACATTTTTATTTGTAAATTTATTGGGTTTCTTTTATTTACAAGAAAAGTAAATAAGATTTCTCTGCTAATTTTAATATATTACTTAATTAATTCCTTTTAAAATGAAACGTTGAAATTCTTATTAATGTAAATGTAATATTTATTTACAGTTAAAATACTGTTTAAAAATTAATACTTTTATTCCATTGAAAGTATTCACTTGAAAATAAAATATTTTCAATACATTTTTATTTGTAAATTTATTGGGTTCATTTTTTTTTTCAAGAAAAGTAAATAACTTTTATATGCTAATTTTAATATATTACTTAATCATTTCTTTTTAAGGGGAAAGTTTTTTTTTTTAATTCTTATTACTAGAAAAGTAATATTTATTTATAGTTGAAACAATGTTTAATAATTAATACTTTTACTGAGCTTCAATATTACATGCTATATATAAGAAGATGATCATTATGTTCTTAATTTAATAATCAAATACAGTTTGTTTCAGTTATCCAATTAAATAATGAAAAAGCAAATTTAAGAAAGTCAAAGTATCTTGAAATAATAATAATAATAATAAAAAAAAACATCTAAACACCTTTTCCTCCTAAAGAAAAAAAAGCTCATTATCGCGTTTGGAAATACTAATGATTCTTATTTAATAAAAAAAATTGCCAAACAAGAATTTCATTTACATATTAACACATTGAAGACGGTATGCAGTGAAAAGTATATAGCTTGAATTCCAGTATATTAAACAGTAATCTTTAAACACTAATTTTTATTTTACAATATAACAAAATTTCTGAGCTTAACGTATGAAGTGGTTATTATTTTGAAAAAGTATTTAAAAAAATATTGTTAACAAAAAGAGGTTACTATATTCTGTAATGTTTGGCATCTCTGAAAAGGATATGAATTTCATAATCCGTCGCCAACAATTGAAGAATAAAAGATGGGAATTCACGTCTTCCGTCTTCTAAGTGCTAAATAAATGGAAGAATAACTTTAAAAATTAATCTTTAACGAAAAATTTGCAGTATGTATTAAAATATATTTGAGTTTTCATAAAAACTTATATCTTCTATTCATAAAACTTATTATTAAACGTCTTATGAATCATAACCTTTTACTTAGTAATAAATAGAACAAAACCATTTTAATGAAAACAAATTTAGCAGTTTCTACAAAAATATGAATAGGATACTTAATTAATAATGCGTTTCATTTCTTTTTTCTGTACATTAATAGATATATTCACTATTTGGTTTGTCACTTTACGGTCATTTTGTGCACACTTTAGGCTAATTATACGGGAACTACAGTTTAACGTGGATTCCAAACCAATAACAAACATACATGCCAGGATTCGAACCTGAAAGCCGTGTTACCAAAGACCACAGCGGTAGCCAATTGGTTATCAGGCCATCAGCCCTCAATTTTGACGATGATGTTATTCTTGAATGCATATGTTTAAAAAGATCGTAAATATTATCATACAGATATCGTAAATATTGTTGAACAAAATACCTGTTTTCATCAGTTTTGTTTAATTTATTAGCTTTTATGTTTATAAAATATTTTATTTGATTCCTCATAAAAAATAATCTTATTGACAATTTTTAATCAAATTTTGCATAAATTTAAGCAATTTATTTTTAAATAGAAATATTTGATTTTATGACCATGTAGTAAAAACAATCACTGAATTCTTATAAAAGAATAATAAAATAAAATAATTTTTTTTAGATGCATTTTACTTTAAAACGCTAACACTTTTATACGTAAGATAGATAACATATTTGAAGAGCGCAGATCCTAATCCTTACAGATACAATACCAATACCGTATATTTAAACCTAAAATCTAAAATCCCTAAAGTCTAAAATCTTTGATGTCGAAATCCGAAAATCCGAAAAACTTCAAACCACAATTCCTGTCTGAAAGAAACCGCATGGAAGGGATCAAGAAACCGAATTGGTAATTGGGTGGTGCATTGGTACTTTAAGAGAGATTCTTGTTCGCTTCCTACTGTATTAAGGGTTCTTCGAATTTCAACATTTTTTCTTGTTGTTTTCTTTAAAAGACAATGAAGAATTTCTATAATATTGATCTTTTTCAACAACACTCGGATGGGATAAACCATAAAAAGATGATAAACACAAAATATTTATTAATATTATTAGTTCTTTTTGAGTTTATGCGAAATTGTGGACGAAATTAAATTAATTTTTTCAACAACACTCGAATGGGAACAAAGAAAAAAAAAAAAAGATGATAAATACAAATTCGCAAAATATTTATTAATATTATTAGTTCTTTTTGAGTTTATGCGAAATTGAGGACGAAATATATATCTTCCATTAATTCTTATAAATCAATATGAATTAAAAGTATATTTTTTCTATATAGCTATCTTATACAATTTTAGATTATTTTAAGAGAGATTGTTGTTCGCTTCCTACTGTATTAAGGATTCGTTGAATTTAAAGATTTTTTTTTGTTGTTTTCTTTAAAACACAATGAAGAATTTCTATGATATTGATTTTTTCAACAGCACTCGGATGGGATAAACTAAAAAAATATGTTAAAGACAAAATAAATTCGAAAAGTATTTATTATTATTAATAGTTCTTTTTCAATTTATGCGAAATTGTGAGTGAAATTTTTATTTTTCTTATGAATCAATATGAATTAAAAGCTATATTTTTTCAATGTAGCTATCAGAGACAATTTTTGATTACTTTAAGAGAAATTGTTGTTCGTTTCCTACTGTATTAAGGATTCTTTGAATTTCAAGATTTTTCTTGTAGTTTTCTTTAAAAAACAATGAAGAATTTCTATGATATTGATCTTTTCAACAACACTCGGATGGGATAAACTCGAAAAAGATGATAAAGACAAAAATTTTGAAAAATATATATTAATGATATTAGTTCTTTTTGAGTTTATGCGAAATTGTGAGGAAATTTTTATTTTTCTTATGAATCAATATGAATTAAAAGCTATATCTTTTCAATATAGGTATCGGAAACAATTTTAGATTTCTCTTAAATGCTTTTTGGATTGCAATTTCACAAACTAACATTTTGTACAGGAATTTATAAAAAAAAAAAATATTATTTTGACATTTTAAAAACTTTCAAACAAAAAGAGTATGCTGTGAAAATTAAATTAATAATAATTAAAAAGACATTATTTGCAATTATTTAAATTGAATAAATGCAATTATTTATTGACCACATAAAGAAAATTATACTTAAATTTGCTAAGACGATTATTAAAATAATTTATGTTACTAGAGCTTTGATAACTTTTCACATATAGCTTTTAGTATGAATTTGAAAAAGGAATAGAGATATAATTACGTATTTTTTATCTAAAAAATGTCTAAATTTGAAAAATATATCAGATTAAATATAGAAAAAAACCCTAAATTATATGCATATTAATTCCTATTTATATTCATAATTATTCACATATTTGTTTAGACTTGTGTTCGTTGGAAACAAAAGTTTATATTTTAATCATATTTTAACTCTATCCTATTCATTTAATTTTATTATCTATAAAATACCAATATTAAAAAAATTGTGAAAGTAAAATAGAAATTAAAAAATATTAATAAATTAAATTATGTAGCTCCCTCTGTACACGTTATATAACACGTTATTTTTTATATAATACTAACTAAATAATAGTAATTGTATCAAAGCATGTATTTTATTAAATGTGATCTCTAAGCTATTTTTTAAATATGTAACATTTATTAATATTAGTGATTTCATTAATTTTCTAATCACTAAAGAAAATAATTTAAATTGTAATAGGTACTAAAAATTTTAAAATTAGAATAACAGAATTTTTTTTTTGCGACGAGGTAGTATCTTTGGCTATCACTTCTTTTAGCTTTTATAACTATTTCTCTCATTTAAATGATTAATGTAGATTTAGAAATACTAGTATAAAATTTAATATTAAATCGAAGAAATGATTACTGAATAGCTGATTGGCATAACGTTTCTGTATCGAATTATTTATTAAAAAAATAATAAAATAAAATACACGAAGTTGATTCATTCTCACAATTGTAGCCTAAAAATCTATTCAAAATTTTCCATTTGTCTATTTGAACTTTATTTACTTATGTTCAATCAATAATTTACCACGTTTTCTAATTTGATTTGTGTTTAATAATTTATACATAACTTTAAGTCTGAAGCTCCCCCCCCAATTTTTTTATTTACTAATCTATATTGTAAGTAATCGGTATTTTATCATGTAAATCCAAGTCTTTTAAACAATATTGTAATTATAATAAATAAAAAATAAAAAAATTCAACTGGTATTTCCAAAAGAATTGAATTTATTTAACCAGTTATATAATCTTCGTTGGTGGATTTATATATATAAATCCACCATAAATTCAATATCATTGGATGAGTCAATAATAGTCATGATTTGCTCCATTTTCAATAGCATAACAATGTCTTGAAATCATATGCCGTTCTTTTGTCTACTAACACAGCTTATTTGGATAAACCTAAGATTATTTTATCAATCCAAATTAGTGTCCCTAGTTCATAGCTATGAGACAACTACATTTTCAATTTCAGCTTTTAAGTTTGCCATGAATGAAGGCGACGACACGTCCCCTATCAAAAACCATAACTGGAACCCTTTCATGGCAGAGATATGCTTTCTAAACTCCATTCAGATAAGCTGAATCGCACTTTTACGCCAGGAATCATCGTCGATAGCATTCAGTAGACCGATAAACAGGCTTCTAATTTCATCTCCTTTAAATCTTCCTCGTGCGCATCCTTGTGAATCTCAATCAAATACCTATACGGGATGCAGATGTAGAGCAGATTCCTGCTGTTAATTATTCACATGAAAATCGAGATAGGATGGAGCACAGAGGAAAATGGTTTCCGTTTTAAGGATGAAGAGCAAACTGAGGAGAGAGACCTTATCTTTCTGCTATATCCGTCTCTGACTGACTGGCCGAAGCTTAGATAAGGATGGAATCATTCATGGGTAGTCGATTCAAATTTATTCCTGACATTTGCTTGAATAATAGTGTATTAATCTACTCATTGAAGCTGTATTAAAAGTATCTTTTGATGCAATAAACTGTAATGACAGGAAAAAACAGCAATGTTAGATACTTGGAAGATTCTTGCACAAGCATGAAGAAGCACTAACGAGAATGGAAGAAGTGCAATAAAAAGACTGATTTTTATATAATTTTTTGGAGTGAAAAATATCAGAAAAATCAAATGTTATGTTCACCTTTTAATAAATGTTTACAACAGTAAATTTATCAAAGTTATATTTTTTTCATTAATAAATTTAAATCTTCAAACCCCTATGATATTTTTTAAAAAAGAGAGCTTTTTGTATTTTTATTAGTGTATAAAATTAGATAAAAAAAGCAGAAAAAATAGAAAATGTTTCTAAATGTGAGTAAAAGTGTTTTTGCTTTAATTTTCGGATCAATTTAATTTTTGAGTGATAGAAAGGAATCGAATCAATAATCAATCATTAATTTGACCATAAAATTATTATCTATTTTGTTATCATCGGCATTGAAGTTCGTCACTTCCGTGTGAAAGTATCACCTTATATATAAGGAAAGTCTATTTAAAGGGTTTTCTACAAAAACCCAGTAAGAACCCAAATTTCCTTTAAAATTTAGTAAAAAACAAAGAAATCTCCCATGGACACTTTTGAAAAATATCGAATCATCTTTCTGGAGTGCATAAGTCAACTACTTTAAATGGTGCTGATTTATAAAAAAAATTAGTGTTCTAATTTTAAAAAACTACACTAATTAAAAAAAAAAATCAGTGCACTAATTTTTTTCCGCCATTAGGAAATTTAACATTGATTATGGGAATAAAATTATATATTCAATGCTTACAAATGTTAACAAAAATTAGAAATTGGAAAATTATATATAAAGTCAAATGATTTGTAATAAAAATTTATATTGCCCAAATTATTCATTACAATTTTAATGATCACCTTTTATTATTATTATTATTATTTATTTATTTTTGGAAGTAAGACTTTTCAGTGAAAAAAAGTAACGTATTAAACTGCAAGTTTTAAGTCAGTAGATTCTTAATGATTTGGACAAAACAAAAATACTGTCTTATATTGAAGTGAATAAGTTATAATATGCCTTTAATTGATTCTTTTTAATTTGAATAAACCGTATCCTTTCCTTGACTTTTTTTCAATAACAAAAAATTCTTTAATCTAATTTTTATTATCTAGTTCATCTATGGCATTTATAACCATTTGTGTAGAATTATGAATTAAAGGTATCTCATACATTTTAAACATTTTGACTCATTTCGAGTTTACATGAATTTATTAAGAAATCATATGCCAGTTACTCCTTAAATTGCCTTCATAACTTTATTAATAAGAAGTTTCATTCCGCACATAATCGAATACAGATTCTTTTATTGTGCAATCAAACGTTCTATTTCTAACCTATTAAAGAGATAGGACGTTTCATCCAAATCTTTCCTAATGCAATTATGTGAAGATTCTATCTTCGTACCAAATAACTTTTTGCTCCACAATCAAGCATTTTATCAATAATTTTTAAATCAATTTATATAATATTTTAGAGACTATACTCCTCGAAAAATAAAAAGCAGTGTTTTTAATTTTTTTTTTTTTTTTTTTTGTATTTCTAAAAATGAAAGGGAAATATTAATCAATACAAGTAAATTTCAATCATAGCATTTCATTTTAAAGTTTAAATTGTTTCAATACAAATATTTGCTCTCAAGATCCAAGGACTAAATTTTTTGGCAATTTAAAAAAAAAAAAAAGATTAAATTTAGATTCAAATAAGATTGATATTGTAAAACGAGTAGATTTTAAATGAATATTTTTCTATATTTTTTTATTTTATAAAAATATTTTTGTATTTTTATTAACGCTTTAGGTTCTAAAACTCTCAGAATTCCCATAGGCAAAACTTAAAGTGTCTATTAATAGTGTGTTTCATTTTAATTTGAAATTTATAAAGTGGTGAACAAATTAAATAATCATTCTAGTTCCGTTTTTAAACTTATAAAATATTTAAACTTATATTTGACTCATTTAGCAACGATATTAGATACTATAAAATTAAACATAGAAAATTGTTAATCATATAATTTGTTAAAATTAATAATTATTCAGTTTTATATTAATTATTTGTAAGATATTTCATTTTAAAGAGATATTTTTATTTGTCTAAGACACTTTATGAGGTAGTAATTTAATTAAATAAATTGAAGAAAAGTTTGATAAATTGATTTTTGTAACAGTTTAACGGATAATAATAAATAGTTTTAATAGTTTTAAACCTTGTTGAATATATTACGAATGCCTAGATTTATTTCCCTTATATTTATTATGTAAACTTTATTTATGTTATATGTAAATGTTATTAATGTAAGTAATATAATTAATATTATGTGTCAATGTTATATATAAAATATTATATGTAAAATTTATTATGTTGACACTGCTGTAAGTGAAAATCAGGTCTTTAGTTTTTAGTTATATTTCCAAATGTCCTTATTTATTTTAGGTAAGAACAGCAATAATCAGTAAAGAAATCTATATCAAAATATCAAAATATTAACAACATTCAGCAACTTTGGAATTTTAATAAAATATAATTAAAACATTCAAAATATTTCCAAGTATTTTTATTTTATAAAGATTCACAATAGTTATATTTACTAAGATAAACCGATCACAGTGGAGTCAAGGATTTTATAACATTTTGATATTTTTTGCAAGAATTCAAATGAACGATAATATTTTTTGCAAAACTTTTAGGGTTTGAAATGAGTTCTCAATTATGCTAGAATAAAAATATATTCATTTTTCTTATATATATATATATATATATATATATATATATATATATATATATATATATATACAGAGGGAGAAAGAGAATGGATAATAATTTCATAATAAATAGGAAAATAAATTATTTGTGAAAATCAATTGAATTGTTTAATCATGTGAAATTATTATCCTGATACATTCCGGATAATAATTTCACATGATAACAATCTTAATTTATTAATTAATTTCGCCATATATTAAAATAATAAATAATAAATAATAATAATAATAATAATAATAATAAATTATTATCCTGATACATTCGGATAATAATTTCACATGATAACAATCTTAATTTATTAATTAATTTCGCCATATATTAAAATAATAAATAATAAATAAATATTTTTATCAAGTGAAACTATTATCAAGATCATATATTTCTACTTTATATATAGAATAGAAACAAAAAACACATCTTTGAAAAAAAAGCAAAAATTTAATCAATATTTAATTACCTTTATCCTACTATTATGTGCGTCGTGTTGACACACATTATTGGTAAGTTTTAATTTTAAAATTTTGCTTTTAAAGAGAAACATTAAGAAGTTCTCTGGAGTTTTCAAAATACCGGAAGATTATCGAATTAGAAGGAATGTAATGATCCAATATTCTTTTTTTAATTCCAATACGCACCGATGAAACAAAGGAAAAAAAAAAACGAATAAATAAGTTTTGTTTTACTACATACACACAAATAAAATATAAGAGAGAAAAAAAAACAAGGGAAAGATAAGAAAATATTAAACCCGAACTTGAAGAATCAATTAGTGTTTCTGTGCCTTTTATTTTTTGAGCCATTGTATTTTTTTTTTGTTTGTTTTCCGAATTTGCCATGCTCTTTTCTCTCCCGAGCATGTCATCAAACAGTGCTCCCTCCCCTCGGTTTTCTCTTGAAAAATCGATTCCTCCCGAATTCCGGATGGGGAGAGCAAGAATCGTGGTCGCCATAGCAATCCGACCACGTGACACGTGCGCTCCAACAATGCTCTTCTGTTACGTTTTCATCACGCGAACGACCCCCTTTTTGTTTCATATCTCTTTCTTTTTTTTTTACCTTCTTTATCAACTGTTGGTCCCATTCAAGGGAAAGTTTAAGGGCACCTTTACCTAACTCATGAGTTTACTTTTATGTTCCTTTTTCATTTTCTCTAACACTTATAAAACAGATAATCTCCCATTTGCGATAACTAAAAATCATTATTAAAATTATCTAATTTTGTTTTTTACTTTATTATCTATGCATTCAATTTAATAAGTTTGTATACATATTTCTTTTTGTCCTTTTACGTCTAGAACAGAGATCGTGGTAGCCATATTGACACGTGATATACAGAACAAGCGCTTTAACAATGCTTTTCTGTATCGTTTTAATCACACGGATGACCTTTTTTGTTTCATCTCTCTTCTTCTTTTTTGTACTTTTTTACTTTCTTTATCAACTTTTGGTACCATTCCAGCGAAAGTTTAAGGGCACCTTTACTTAACTGATGAATTTACTTTTATGTTCCTGTTATTTTCTTTTCTTCCTTTTTAATTTTTTAAAACACTTTATAACACAGATAATTCCCGATTTGCGATAACTAAAAAACATTATTAAAATTATCTAATTTTTTTTTTACTATATTATCTAATAAGCTTGTATACATATTTCTTTTTATATTTCTACGTGATAGCCTGTATATCAACACGTGATACACAGAATGTGCTCCAACAATGTTCTTCTGTTACGTTTTCTCACTCGAAGGACCCCCTTTTTGTTTCATATCTCTTTTTTCCTTTCTTTCTCTTTTTTTGCCTTCTTTATCAACTGTTGGTCCCATTCAAGGGATAGTTTAAGGGCACCTTTACCTAACTCATAAGTTTTCACTTCTATATTTTATTTTAATTAAGTTCCTTTTATTTCTCGTCCATCCTTTTTTTTTTTTTGCATATTGTAACACAGATAATTCTCGATTGACGATAACTAAAAATCAATATTAAAATTATATAATCTTATTTTTTTACTTTATTATCTATGCTTTCAACTTATTAAGTTTGTATACATATTTTTTTTTATTTTTCCGCGTAATAGCCTGTATATCAACACGTAATATATAGAATGCGCTCCAACAATGCTCTTCTGTTCGTTTTCATCACGCGAACGACCCCCCCCTTTTTTCCTTTCCTATCTCTTCTTTTTTCTTTCTTTTTTACCTTCTTTATCAACTGTTGGTCCCATTCAAGGGAAAGTTTAAGGGCACCTTTACCTAATTCATGAGTTTACTTTTATGGTCTTTTTATTTTCTACCTTCCTTTTTAATTTTCTAACACACCTTATAATACAGATAGTCCTCGATTTACGATAACTAAAAATCCGTATTAAAATTCTTTATTATCTAGTCATTCAACTTAATAAGTTTGTGTACATATTTATTTTCATTTTTCTACTTAGAGAGCAGGGATCATGATAGCCTGTATATCAACACTTGATATACAGAAAGCGCTCCAACAATGTTCTTCTGTTTCGTTTTATGCACACGAATGACCTTTTTACACTTCATATTTTTTTTTTCTTCTTTTCTGTCTCTTTTTCTATATTTTTAATCAACTGCTGATCCTACTTAAAGTTTAAAGGCACCTTTACCACATTCATGAGTTCACTGTTATGCTCCTTTTATTTTCTTCCTTCTTTTTAATTTTCTAACACACCTTATAACACAGATAATTCCCGATTTACGTTAGCTAAAAATCATTATTAAAATTTTCTAATTTTGTTTTTACTATATTATCTATGCATTCAACTTAATAAGTTTGTATACATATTTCTTTTTGTCCTTCTATGTGGAGAGCAGGGATCGTGATAGCCTGTATATCAACGCGTGATATGCATAACGCGCGCTTCAACAATGTTCTTCTGTTTTCGTTTTAATCACAGGGGTGATCTTGTCTGTTTCATATTTTTTCCGCTTTTCTGTCTCTTTTTTCTCTATGTTTAATCAACTGCTGGTCTAACTTAAATTTTAAGGGCACCTTTATCTAAATCATGAGTTTACTTTTATGCTCCTTTTATTTTCTACCTTCCTTTTTAATTTTCTAACACACAACACAGATAATTCTCTATTTGCGATAACTAAAAATCATTATTAAAATTATATATTTTTTTACTTTATTATCTATGTATTCAACTTAATAAGTTTGTATACATATTTCTTTTTATTTTTCTAAGTGGAGAGAATTGATCTGTATATCAACACGTAATATACAGAACGCGCTCCAACAATGTTCCTCTGGCGCTCGGTACCCCAGGTTTCGGGTTTGAGTCCCGGTGGTGTCATAAATGTTTTTAGTGGTTCGGAATCCACTTTAAACTGTAGGTCCCGTATATTTAGCCTAAAGTGTGCACAAGATGACCGTAGAGCGACAAACAAACAAACCAAACCAACAATGTTCTTCAATTTCGTTTTAATCATACGGATGATCCTTTTTTTATTTCATATTTTTCTTCTTTTCTGACTCTTTTTCTCTATTTTTAAGTGGCCTGATGGACAATTGGCTGGCGCTCTGGCCGTTGGTACCACAGGCTTCAGGTTCGAATTCTGGTTGTGGAATGAATATCTGTTAGTGATTGGGAATCCACGTTAAACTGTAGGTCCCAGTCTAATTAGCCCAAAGTGTGCAAAAAAAAAAAAAAAAATTACTGTAGAGGACTAACCCGATCTCTATTTTTAATTAACTGCTGGTCTTACTCAAAGTTTAAAAGCCCTTTTAATTAACTCATGGATTTTATTTCACGTTCGTTTTCTCTTTTCCTTTGCTTTCTAGTTAATACTCATCAAATTCTCCTAATTTATTTTAGCTGCTTTCTTGTATATGCAGCCATCTTAAAGAATTTGTATGCATGTCCTTTTACTCCTTCTCCATCAAAAATGGTATAACTCAGGAAAGCTTAAGTTCCTTTTTAATTTACTCATGGATTTCAATTCACATTTCTTAACATCCTAGGATCGAATTCTAATTCTTAAATTGTTTTTACCATAAAATGTATCTTTAATTTATATTGAAGGCTATTAATAGTTATCAAAAATTCTTCAATTTTTTTTTTCCTTCTACGTAAAAGGCATATATCTTATTACTTTTGTTATACTTATTTTTTTATTATTTAGACATTTGTTGTTTTAATTCAACAGAAGATTAGGTGCTCCTTTAACTAATACGGTAAATTCATTTCTTTTCATTTCATTCTAATTATATATTTTTTACTTATTTTAACTGTTTAATAGATAAGTACAGTGGACAGTAGTTCTCTCTCAATTTACGACGATTCAAAATTTTAATTAAATATTATCAAATTCAATTACCACCCATACATACATGCATTAAATCATATTAGCTAAATAATGTACAATTAAATTCATATATAATGAGAGATACCATTTATAATTTCTTTGCTGATATTTATTATGATTAATATTGAAGGTAATCAAAAATATGGAATGAATGCATCGATAATGACTAATGAAGTTTATTTATTAATAAATAATGTTTACAGTAATGTATACATTTAAATTATTATCAATTCATTTAACGAAGAAAAAAAGAAGTTATTACGCATAATAGAGAATTTCGAAATGAGGTCCGTTAGAAATCGAGAAATATCATCCATTAATGAATGAATCGATATTGATTAATGAAGTTTATTTATTAATAAATAAATTACGTTTACACTATTAGATACATTTAAATTATTATTAATTCATTTAACAAAGAAAAAATGTAAATATGCATAATTTAGACTTTAGCCCGTTAGAAATCGAGAAATATCATCGATTAATGAATGCATCGATATTAATTAATGAAGTTTATTTATTAATAAATGAATTATGTTTACACAATGTATACATTTTAATTATTATGTTTTCATTTAACAAAGAAAAGTAATTACCCATAACGGAGACTTTCGAACGTTAGAAATCGAAAAATATCGATGCATTTAATTTGAACTCTTTACCACCGAAGAGGACAGAAATTCATGGACGGAAAAAATTATTTTTTTAGAACATATACAACAGAAATTCAATAAAAATTTATCTCATATAAGTGACTGTATATATATATAAATATTTTCTTTCTAGATGAACGGATTGGACGTAAAAGGCAATTTATTTTCAGTGTTTTCTTGTTATATAAATGCACCCGAATGACGTTGAATTAAATGCATTAAGTTTATAAACTTTTTAGTTACTATAAAATTACATTATATATTTATTTCGCGTAATAAGCTGAGAAAAAGTACAGAAAGTACGCTATTTAAATATCAATGTCAGCATATTATATATTTGAAAAATAATTATTATTACATAAAAAATATTCCATTATATTTTAGATATAACTTACTTAAATTATTAAATTCGAGAATCTGAAAGAATTTAAAATTTTCTACTAGTTACAGTTATTGCATGTTAAATTAATTTCATATGAAAAGAACAATAAAAAGTATAAAACGATTCTGAAAAGTCTTATTCATATAATATCCAACACTAAATTAATGCTTAAGATATCTTTCTTAATTTTTAAAGTAATTAAATTACGTAATTTCTGTTGCAATAATTTTTAAATATTTCTTTGAGTACAAAGATAAAACTGTTAGTCCATGATCAACCATTATATAATGCAAGTCCTTCATTAATTATTCAACGAACGTTTTACTTTAAAATTAAATCAAATGTCAGAATCAAAGTCCTGAAACACCTTATCATCCATCAGCTACTTTTACTCTCGAATGCAGATTTTAAAAAAAATACATTTGTTTTAAAAACGTTTGAATTAAATTTATTTTATCATGTTTAAATTTGTATTCATTTATCTTCAAAAGAATCCAAACAATTTATTAATTAAAGATATATAAGAGATATTCATTGCTCTCGTTATTCTCAGTTGAGTTCAACGAACCTTCATCCATTTATTAATACAAACCTCCTGATGAAGCTTATCAAGCAGTTTATGGATGTTCCCCGAAATGAAAATATTTTCCAGGTTCCTTTCTGTCTGGAGCTTCCAGACAAAACCATGTTTGCCTCGCTTTCCCTCAGACAAGCAATTTTTTTCTTTCTCACAGACAGACTGGCTTCACAATACTCCCTCATGGCAACAGGCTACATCTTCAACAGAATTTACGCACTGAAAGAGAAGTATTTTCTTTTAATTAAGAGTAGGTGCACACGAGATACAGTGTTGTTGATCTCCAGTATCGGTTGTGAGTACATTAAGCCTTGTGTACGAAAAGATTAATAAATTGCAGTAATCTAACTTTCATAGTCTGTTGATTAATTTGGTGAGTTTTGAAATTGATGAGATATAATCGATCTTATTTCGTTTATGGGAGTAATTATTGAAACCGCAGGTGTATTAAATTTGTTAATAAAATGAAATATTGAGATAATGTATGTTAATGTATGCTATTGTCAATATGTTAATATACGTTATTGTCAATATATGTTAATGTATGCTATTGTCAATATAGGTTAATGTTGTGAGTCAATGTATGTTAAATCCACCACAAATGGTCTCCAATATCAGTTAATGAGTACATTACAATTGATGAGTACCGCAGGTGTATTAAAATTGTTATTAAAACGCAATATTGAAAGCATTAATAAGTTGTAGTAAATTGGTTTTCATAGTCTGATGATTAATTTGGAGAATTTTTGAAATTGAAGAGATAAAATCAATCTTGTTTAGTGATGGGAGTAATTATTGAAACCGCAGGTGTATTAAAATTGTTATTAAAACGCAATGTTGAGGCAATGTATGTCATTGTCAATGTTAATGTTGTGAGTCAAATTATGTTAAATCCACCACAACTGGTCTCCAGTATCAGTTGTGAGTACATTAAACATTATGCATGAAAAGATAAATAAATTGTAGTAATTTGACTTTCATAGTCTGTTGATTAATTTGGTGGATTTTGAAATTGAAGAGATAAAATCAATCTTATGTAGTTACGGGAGTAATTATGAAAACTGCAGGTGTATTAAATTTGTTATTAAAACGCAATATTGAGACAATGTATGTTATTGTCGATATATGTTAATATTGTGTGTCAATGTATGTTAAAGACTTTGATTCTGTATTACAATGTTCCCTACTAGCATTTTTGTTCTTTTTTATTTTAAAGATGATTAAAGACTCCATAACTGCTATGAATATATTTAAAGGTAGTTTTTTCGTAACGCATCAAGTTCCTTGTCCAGTTGTATTCCACACAATAAAATAATTTCTGTTTATTTCAGGAAGTGTACGACAGAAAAAATTAAATTTAGCTATTCTTGAAATTAAATATAGCTATTTTTCATTAAACAATCAATCATTAGTTTGATATGCATAACAAAAAAAAAAAAAAAATGAAAATTGGGCAACTTGCAACTTAAATTTTTTTTTTCTAAATTTATCATGAGGATAATAATCGAGCTTAAAGCAATAACTAAAATTTTGTTTCTTTTAAAATATCAACGATAGAAAAAAATTAAATTTAGTTTTCCTTGAAATTAAATACAGCTATTTTTCATCAAATAATCGATCAGTAATCTGATATGTATAACAAGGTCAACTTGCAACTTGAAAATTCTGCAACTTAAAATATTTCTTAAATTTATCATGAGGATTATAATCGAACTTTAAAGCAATTTTATCCCTGAACTACGTATTGTCTTATAGTAAAAGGGTAAATTTGAACACGAAAATAGAATCGCCCCTTGGAAGATAATTGAATTAAAAAGTGTCTTATAAATAATCAAAGTTAAAGGAGTATTAATATAAATATTATTGCTATACTTATTTTTATTAAATAAATGTTTTGTGTTACATTTGTAACCAACAGTTATACATTAATAATAATTATAAGAAAAATGTACAGTACAAGCATGAGTAAATTACTGAATGAAAATAAAATTTTAAGAGTGAAGATAAGTCTAATTAGGTTAAAAATAAAAAAAATATATCTATTTTCGGGCTAGGGAGAAGGGGTGTATTATTAGAAAGATACATACATAATACATAATAACATAATACAGATATACATATATTTTTTTACATAATAAAGATACATTTTATAATTCTAGAAATTATTTACAATCTCGTCCAGGAATAAATGTTTGATAATCAGAGTTTTAAGTTAGGATCTGAACTAGCGTTAATGGAAACTGAACAATTTATAGAATGAGAAACACTGTTTTTGCATTTTCTTGTAAATGCAGTAGTACTTATTTTGTGTGGATTGTTTCAAAAATTCTTTTTCTTAAAATACAATTATTGTTATTGCTAGTTATAGTATTAGAAATTATTTAGCATGAAAAAGCAGTTTTTTATTTATTTATTTTTATAGCATGTCTACAAGACAATACATTGTGATAAAATGATGAATCATCATCGATTTCACTTAAATATGCTTACAGAATAAGCCAGGTCATTTTTTATTAAAAAGTAACTGAAGCTTCTGAAGTTTTGTCCATGAGTCAGCAATAACAATTTGACATCTGTGCAAGTGTATTGTTTTGAAATGTTATTTCTACAACAATTTAAACTTATATTTCACTTCTGAATTTTTAGATACATTTAGAAATTAGAAATCAATAAAATTCATTTCATTCAACTGTAATTTTAAAGCAGTTAAATACATTAATAAAAATATTTAAAGCCTGAATCATAGCCTAATTGAAACTTGAGCAGTTAGTGCGCAGCCTGATATGGCAAAATGATCTACAAATACGGTCTTCAGTTTAACTCAAAGTGTGAGTTTCTTAGAGTTCTGCGTGGAACGCAGGTAAAATTGCCCAAAACAAAAGAGAAGATTATTAAAAAGACCCTTAGATGTTATGTTTGCCAGCAGAAGCAGTCACAAGCCCTGATACTATCATATTCATGTAAATCCGTAAAAAGATAAACATATCTAAATTAAAAATGATTTACTTTAAGATGGTTCATTTTTTTAAATTTTCTTTTATTTCTTAACTCTTAAAATAGTGGTCTAGAAAAATCGGTGGCATTTCTGCGGCTTTTCTGTGGTCACGATTGTCTTCGTGAGCACCTTCGCAGAATTAAACTGACTCCTGACCCCCTCTGTCTCCTGTGTGATAACCAGGAAAAATGGATATACCTCAGCTTACTTCGTGTTCAGTACTGCCTCATGTTTCTTTATGGAAGCGTTATTGGATTGCCAGACTTAAGTTGATGGATTAGCTGATGTCATTCGTTTCTATCTTATTCTTTGTATTTATTTTTTTTTATGATATCTGTTTTTGTTCTATAAACTTGACATTGGAAAACAAACACTACTCAAAAAAAGAATTCGAGAATAATGAAAACAATTGAGTCCTTTGAAGTATTGTTTATATAATGTTTCTGTACACATTTCTCTTAAAAAATTTAAGAAAATATCATTAAATAATAGTTGACATCTTCAATGAAATACTGCAAATACACTCATTCTTCATTTTTATGTTACAAAATTCTTAAGTTATTTATAATGAGGAAATTATTTTACAATTATTGCGTTGTTTTTATAATCGAATAGGTTAGAATGACAGTTTTAACAACAAAGAAAAAAAAAAAAAAAAGCTTCCACAGCTAAATGCATCTTCAATTACCTCTCCTATATTAAAGTTATTTACTTACTATTTCACAACTATTTCACTACGCATATTTAGGTGTTTATTATTTTGCGCCCAAAAATAATATTTATAAAAATATTTACAATATTGGTTTACAAAAATAAATATAAGAAAATAATTCTTAATTCTAGTGTTCTGAACAACACTAAACTTTTTGAATAATTATAAATTCTGAAAATACCATTATTCTAAAATAAGAATATATCAAAATGAAAACACCAGTTTAGATAGTTAATAAATAACATTAATTCACCATTGTCATTGCTGAAAATATTAAAACAGTTGTTTCGATTTTAATTAAATTCCGAAAACAAAATTAAAATATCAATTTTAACAGGCTTATTGCATTTTTTAAACTATTTTACTTACACAAATATATAATCAAGTAATAAAACGTGTGCCCTCAAAATAACTATACAAATTCGTAATATAGTAGCCCTCTTAATATCTCACTTTCATATATTAAGAGCACAATTGTCTTAAAAAATTAAAGAACCTAGTAAAGTTTGTGTTTAAATCACACTTTCAGTATATAATTCTTAATCTTTGCCTCTAGACATGCTTAATTTAAGAAGTATACATTGTATAAACTTTTTGTGAAACTTTGAACCTTCTAAATAGTAATAAATTCTCAAAATAAAATATTTCACAAGTGAAAATAAGCTAGCGTTTTAAAATAAAAAAAAATAATAAGCAAGATTTCCGATAATAAGCGATTTACACAAAACATAATTCTAATTTAAATGATTTATTAAAATTTTTAATTACTATTCCACGCATACATTATTCAAATTACACAAAAATTTATATAAATTGTTTTCCATGTTAGTTTTCTGTTAAACCTTGAATAAGATAGATTTTTAAAATAAGAAGCTGAATTTCTGATAATAAGAAAGTTACACAAAACGTAATTCTAATTTTAACGATTTATTAAAATTTTTAATTACTATTCTCGACATATATTATTCAAATCAACTAACTAAACGCGTATACACAAAATTTATATGAATTGTTCCCATGTTAGTTTTCTGTTAAACCTAGAATTTTCTAAATAATTCCAGATTCCCAAACTAAAATCTTTGTTGGGGAAGTTGGAGAGCAAGTTACGATAGTAGAGACCCCTCAACCCTATTTATTGGATGATCTCCTTCATTTATCTCCTAAATTTGTCCGGAACACATCAGGCAGAAATTTAATCACCTTTCCTCCTATTCTCCAGAGAATGATGAATGTCTACCAAGCAATGAACAAAGCTGCTCCCACTAATCGGTCATTTATCGCTTTTCATCTCACCACTTACAATACTTTTAATAGAAAGAGTTATCGAGGGAAGAATCCCTCGGGGATTTGAATTCTAATTCTTGCATTTGAATTCTTCTGGTGGCATTCATTTGTTGTTTTATTGCAGAGGAGTCATCCTTCTTGTGGACTCCATCATCGCCCTGTGACGTCGCAGCTGAAGTTTCTCTTAGTCGTCAATTAAGGAAGCCCAGTGTTACTGTCAAAGGTCAGCTACTCCTCTATTATTGTTCTGGCTGGCCATTATTACGACGCCCGCTGTGACCGAAAGTCCTCTCATGCAACTCGCTCTTCATGCGATTATGGGGTCCGCCACATATTGAGATTAAGTATGTAATCAGCCGAAACTAAAGAGAATATACTCAGATTAAATTCATGATGATTTTAAGATACAGCGAGACTGGATTAAGAATAATTGTTAAAAAAATATAATTAAAAAAACATGTCAATATAATTAAAAAACATTTCCAAAGAATTATGTATTAAAATTATAAATAAATTACATCTTTTAGTAATTCTTTAGTGCTTAATATTCCTATGAGGGATAAATACATTGCCGACAAATATTTTACCATGAATATCTAAATTTAGTCAGTTAATAAGTGCAGTAAAGAAATGTAAAATAAATCATGAAGTGGAGTTATGGTAAATGAATGGTACGTTAAATTCAGAATAAAACTATATAGCTACTGCAGTAAGGAAATCTGAATTGAATCATGAAGTGGTACTCGTAATTAATGAATGGTACGTTAAATTCGAATAAAAACTACATAGCTACTGCAGTAAAGAAATCTGTATTGAATCATGAGGTGGTACTCGTAATTAATGAATGGCACGTTAAATTCGGAATAAAAACTATATAGCTACCGTAGAAAAAAAAATCTGAAATGAATCAGGAAGTGGCACTCATAATTATTGAAAGGTACGTTAAATTCATAATATAGTTATATATCTACTGTAGTAAAGAAATCTGAAATGAATCATAAAGTGGTACTCATGATTAGTGAATGGTATGTTAAATTCAAAATACAACTATATAGCTAATAACTTATACTAAGGGGTTGTATAAATTAATATAAAGTTGTTTTCAAATTTTGCCACTAAGAGCACTGAACGAGTAAATAAGTTTCCTTTTTTAAATTAAATAACATTTCGAATTCTTGTACGAGGAAATGCACATTATTGTTGATTTATGTTAGTCTTTTAGAATATCTCATGTTAATAAATATGCAATTGTCTTAAAACATTTTTCATATGAAAATTCCTATAATTGAATTTTAAATAAAAAGAAAATTAGCTGCTGATAATTTTAAAAATAGAGGGATATATGTTATATTATACAATACTTGAGACAAGGGCTTTATAAGAGAATTTATTTACAAATCGTAAATCACATTTAAATATTTTATATATTATTTAATAATCAATATCTCATATTGACAATCAGGCAATTATTTTTAAAAACTATCCATACATCCTTCATGTAACTGTAACACAAGGTCCCCGTTGTATAAAAAAAGTACTATTTATTATTGTGGAACTTTTTAATGTTTTTGTGATTACTACAACAAGTCCAGTGATAATTTCTGAAAACTAAAAATTATCTTTATCCATAGGTCAAAGTATATTTTAACCAATAGCATTAAATATTTTCTTTATTTAAAAGTAATATTTAATTTACAACTGAATTATTATTTGTATTCAAATGAAATTTTTATTTTTGACACAGCCTTTTTTTCACAGTATGTAAGAATACAAATTATTAATATATCTACACTTGAATGTTTTACAAATATCTCAATTTAGTTTTCTTTAAAAGGCTCTAATTTTATAATATTTAAATAAAAAACACGGATTCCTTTCTTAGAATATTTTGGAATGCCAGACTAAAAAGTAATAAAACAAATCAGTTACATTACACAAAAATTAACAAAAATTATTATGTAGTAGTAATGCAAGTGCCTTTTTCTTTTGAACATCAAAATATTATAAAATAAATTATAAATTATAAAATGTTCCAAATTCGTTTTATTAAAAACTTGACAAAGTAATCATTTTTATATGCATTTTTATACTGTGTAAAATAAGTTATTTATATATGTAATCATGAATACAAAAAAAAAAAATAATGTTATACTTTACTGCATGCATTTAAATAAAAAATTCTTTATTTAATTTGAAGCCTGTGAAAATAAGAATAATTTTTCTCCCCAAATTCACGCACAACTCGAACTTCACCCCCGGACTCCTGTTAAAAATTTGCAGTTAAGAAAGACAGAATCCTTTTTGACTTTTATTAACATTTCACTTTGAAAAATGAAAATACTAATATTAGAATAATAACTAAACAAATACCGTTGTATTCCATATGATGTTTATTATCTTTTGTTTTGTTTATATAACATATATTTGGTTTATATCAAATTTTTAATTTATTATACTCATAATAATGTTTTTTATGTTTTATATAAATGGTGTTTTTATCAGCAATATAATTTTACAAGATAAGTAATACAAATAAACTCGCTTTTTTTTTTAATTTACAGTAGTGTGTAATTAGCAGTGTGTACTTTTACTTTACAATTGTTTTAATACATATAAACGATCATGAGTTATTTTTGCAATATGACACCAACCCCTATTTTTCCAGATATGTACATATGTGTTGTCCGGCATATAAAGTTATTTTCAGCAAAATAACTTCCCCCATGAATTTCCGATATTCCCGCTGATACGGATTCTACTTATTTCTAGAACGGATGGAAATGGAGCAGACATGGCAAGAAACTGTTAATTAAATGCTCGAAAATCGATAGTCGATCCATTATTGCCTTCCTGTACAACAGAAATATAATAAAACGTATATTAGTGCTAACATATTGGTAGTTTTCCGAAAACATCTATTAAGTATTAGCTAAAATAGGGAGAAATATTCAAAAAGATGTTTTCCTAAATAGGGAAAACATGTAATTAATTAATTATTTTAGAACATTATTTTTTGTAAATTACTAAATTATCTATAATTTTAATTGTTTTTCTGTAGAAACGATGATTAAATGTAATGGATAATTAAAGTAATTAAACAATTTTAAGCATGTTTTTTCATGATATGTTAATTATTCAATATTTTTTCCTTACAAATAATTACAATTTTTGATAAAATTCATTGAAAATCATAGTTAATCATTTAGCATTTTTATTTTTAATTTATGAATAAAACGTTAAAAGAATAAATTTAAGAAGAATAAATGAATTTATAAAATAAGTGGTTTATTTTGTCGTATTTAAAATTAATTCATTTGTCTTATTAGAATAAATATTTCGAACATATAATTATTTTTTTTTTAATAAATTATATTAAAGTTTGGAATAACATGAGTATTTATCGTAATAGGGATTTGTTTTTCGATTAGACATTATCATCTTAAATTTTGATCAACATTATTATTTCTACTCTTTTTTTTTTATTACGAGATAATTAGTTTTTATTATATTTGCTCAGGAAATATGGATTGATTGAATTTTTTTTTATTTCCAATGGCAAGTTTACAGGGCAACAGATATCATAAAAAAATAAATACAAAGAACAAGATAGAAACAAATGGCATCAGTTAATCCGTCTGCTTAATTATGTCAATCCAATAATGCTTCCATAAAAAACAGGAGGCAGTGCAGAACAGGAAGCAAGGTGAGACATATCCATTTCTTCCTGGTTATCACACAGGAGATAGAGAGGGTCAGGTGTCAGTTTAATTCTGTGAAGGTGCTTGCGGAAACAATCGTGACCACAGAAAAGCAGTAGCAATGCCACCAATGATAATGGGACAAACCATCTGCGTTTCACTGCAGAACTCTAATAAATTCACACTGAGAGTCAAGTGGCAGTGAAGGCAGTGTTTATAGTATCAGACGTTGCCTATCAGACGTGCCTGGACCACGAGGAGGTAGATATACGTTTTACTCCCAAATATTTATTTATAGCAATTATGTTTTATAACATTTTTGAGGTGAGGCATAAATTTGTTAGGACAGGGAGTCTTGCATCAACTCTGGCTACTTGATGGAAGTTTCTGGTTTTTCCACCCATATGCCAGCAAATGCAAGGTCTAAAATTTCTTCTAAAATATCAGCTCTAAAATGTCCTTCTAGATATACTCCCCTCCTCAGAGATAATAGCATTCTCACATCACTGTAGAATCCTATCAGTATAGTTATCACCAACATATCAAAAGGATTTCAAGGGTAATTGCTGAAATAATGTCAAACCACTTCTAGGTAAAATATTAATAATAATTAGGAAGATATTGTAAGTTTCACATAACAATATTGTCAGTAGTTTTCATGGCAATTATAAATTAAATGAATTTATAAAATACTGGATGATACTGCTTTTTAAAATTTGTTCAACTAGTTAAAATGCATGATTTTTAATTTTATTATTACCAAATATCAACAAAATATTACACGAAAATTACAAAATATTAAAATATTAACCAAATATCATCAAAATATTACCGATAAACAAATAACGGTAGGTAAATTTAGCCATTTGGTATTCACCATACACGTAATACACCAGATATTACACAGGTTGGTTTTTGTATTTTTCTGATAAATTTCAATGTTTGATTCTCTAAGTTAATTGCGTGTTAAAAATTAATTTAAATATTAAATAAATGCTATATAATACTGGTGAATATTGAGAAATGAGGTTGACCTAAAATGAAATAATTTCTATTATCACTCATGATAAATTTATTTATTTAATTAAAATTATAATACTCGGAATTCATCAAATTTTGATTAAATTAATTTTGGGTATTGGATTGATTAATTTTATCGGGAAATGTCATTAGGAAAACACTTTAGTTAGAAAAAGAAATTCTAAGAAAATGATACATATACAATATTTTTTGTCATACTGTATGTGAGGAATGCCGATATGTCGAAAACTCATTTGTAAAAATTAAAGTTCTTACAGATGAAATATTAATTTAGAAATTTAGTGGATTTTATAAAATAGATGCTACTACATTTTGCATTAATTTGTGATACTTAGGTTTAATGCTAGGATTATGTAGATTAGCATAATCATTTAAAAAAATAATTAATTAATTAATTTACTGTTATTATTCAAATTTATTCCAACTGTCTTGAAATTTTTGGTTTGTATTCCTTGCCATTTATTTTTCAAACCTAAATGATAACATTATATAATGTTATTATTTAGGGTTAATATTAAATGTTAAATGGGGTTTATCTGCATTATTAGTTAGGTTTGATATATATATTAAATCATTTAGGGTTATATTATTAGTTATCATTAGGTTTTTTTTACTGATTGTCAAGAAAACTGAGCTGATGTAAAAACTGGTAATGCAGATGAAACGCACAATAATCTAAAGCCCTATCTGATACAATAATTACTAATATAATAAAAATATTACCTTAAAATTAAAAAAAAACTGTAGTATAAGCTGACAAATCTTCATTAACGATGTACAAAAATTCTTTCTTTCATCATTTACGATCTTATGAGAAAATTGTTTCAATAATTATTTTAACTTGCTATGTCGGTTTTTTGTTTTTAAATATTTACATAAGAAATAAGAAATTAAATAACAGAAAAAAAAATTAATTAAATGCTTATATAAGAAATAATGTTTTCATTGAAATAAAAAAAAATATTCTAAAATTCCTTTTAAAATATATATATTAAAAATTCTATATTTTTATGTTCCTGAATTTTGTTGAATTAATTATAATTTCTGATTTAATGTAAAGTTTTCCTGTAAATTTTTTTCTTAAATTTAAAATAAATTTTAAGTTTACTAGTCAAAAATAATTTTTTACAAAATAGTACTTTTTTTTTCTTCAATGATAAATCTTTCTGTAAAGAAAGTGAATTTTACAAAAAGTAACATGTTTGAATTTAAACTTATTAATAATACAAATTGTTAATAAAAATATTTATCTAGAATTAATCTTGTATCAGTTTTGCAATTAAGAAAAAGGAGAAAATCGCAGTACATAAATGAATAAATTAAAATAATTATTAAATAAGCAGATAATAATTCTTCTCGTTTTAATAAATTAAAAAAACTTATATTGAATGGGAAGTTTTCAAAATTGTAATTGTTGTTTTTTACTTCAGTAATATTTCTTTGCGTAAACAAAGATAATTTTTCAAAAGTAACACGTTTGAATTTAAGCCTGTTGATAATACAAACTGTGAATAAAAATATTTACCTAGAATTAATATTGCATCCGTTTTACAATTAAGAAAAAGGAGAAAATTACAGTACGTAAATAAATAAATTAAAATAATTAGTAAATAAGCAGATAATAATTCTTTTTCGCTTTAATAAAAGTAAAAAATAATAATAATATCGAAAAGAAAGTTTCAAAAGTTGTAAATGTGGAAGAAAAATTAAAGTTAAAAAAATCAGTATTGAAAAAGAGGTTTTCAAAAGTCGTAAGTGTTGTTTTTTACTTCAGTGATATTTCTTTCTGTAAAGAAAGTGAAATTTTCAAAAATAACACTTTTGAATTTGAACGTATTAATAATACAAACTGTGAATAAAAATATTTATCTAGAATTAATCTTACATTAGTTTTACGATTAAGAAAAAGGAAAAAATTACAGTACGTATATGAATAAATTAAAATAATTAGTAAATAAGCAGATAATAATTCTTTCGTTTTAATAAAAGTAAAAAAGAAACTAATATTGAAAAGGAAGTTTTCAAAAGTTGTAAATGTTGAAGAAAAAAAGTATAGTTTTGTTCTCTTCCGTTGATTAATTTTCATCTTTTTTAAACAATTAAACTTCTAGTTTCCTTTAATCCAATAAGAAATAAACTTTATACATAATTAAATACAAAAATACTTAAAAATATCTTTATTCAATATAATAGAAAAATATCTCAATTTCAATATAATAGAAACATTTTTTTTTAAAACAAAAGAGTTTCAAATACTTTCAAATGAGATATCATTATTCTATTATTTTTTATCTCTTAGTAAGGTTTATGATTCATTCTTTAAATTCATTTCCCATTTATTTAATATAATTTAATGCAACTTCAGATGAATTTGCAAAATCGTCAATTAAAGCAATTAAACAATGCGTTTCTTTTGATGAATTAATGCGTAAGCACGATCGATGTTAAAAGAGTATATAAAGGGGATCACACGCTTTCAAACAATCAGAACCGAAAAAGACCCGAAACAAACTTCCCCCTTCCTTTATTTGTGGAAACTTCTTTGATCTCCATCCTCCTCGTCAAACACGATTGCTCACGCTCTATTGAATAAATCCTTTATAACGATTATAGTGCATCCAAGTGGTTCTCTGGGATGCTGCAATGAGGAACATTGACGCAGTGAATAATTAACTGTTTCCAGGCAATCCAAGAAGCAGAAATTAGAGAGAAGTTTATATCCCATGAAATCTATAAATCCTCCTCTGGCCTCAGGGTCTGCTTATGGCTGCAATATGATAATTCTGCTTCTGTTCAGATTCGCGATTTAACGACTGAGATCTATATCGAGGGAAGATCATTTTATAGATGAGTTTTCAAATATGATGGAAATGGTGACTTTCCATTTAAGATGGTGAGAGGTATTCTGAATGGTAGTCGGTGTCTTTGTTAACTTTATGAAGATCTTTTTGTTATGTAGTTAAGAGAATGGCAAACGTCTAGAGAAATCTGAAAATTTAATATTTATCAGGAGCAAATAAAGCAATTAAGCAACTGGTTAAGTTGGTTAACTTTAAAAATTAGTTAAGTTTCCAGGGAAAACTAGTTTGAGAAAGTCATGCCATTCTTAATATTGTGCAGGTAAATGGAAAAATATGTTTAATGCTATCAAGAACATTCTCCACTATGTAATCTGCATTCCTTTTAAAGTTTTTTTTATTTCCAATGGTAATTTTACAGGGCAACAGATATCATTAAAAATAATAACTTCAAAGAACAAAGATAAAAACAAATGACATCAGTTAATCCATGAACTTAAATCTGGCAATCCAATAACGTTTCCATAAAGAAACTGAGGCTAATTTAATAAATTTTCAAAACTCTTTTTCTCTTTTATTGTATTTTGTACGAGGTGTTTAACATATTTTTCTAAAATTGTTACGAAATTTTACATTTTTCTTTGATTATTTCGATCATGTTTTTTTTTTTTTAAATTTTAGTTTATTATTTGTTAATTTAGTTTTGTAATGTTAAATATTTGATAGTCTCATTCTTTATTCTGTCATCTGCTATATGTTTCCTTTCTAATGCAGTCACTTATAATATAGTTTGTTTGATTACGTTTCGTTTTTGCTGAACAAAATATGGAGTTTTTGAATTGCTTCATGTCCAATAAAAATAAATTAGAACTTAGTGAGAAAACAAAAGAGAATAATTGATCTGTGTGTATTTTTTTACAGAATTTCAACACGTAGTTATTAGAAATAATATATTAACCTAAATAATTTGCTTCTATGTAAATAATTGACTAATGTAGAAACGACATTGTGTATATCACGATAGAAATATTTAATAAAATACTCTAAGTTGGAAAAATAATAATTTGATATGTTTCTGATTTGATATTGATAACTCTAATATGAAATGCTTACGTTTTAAAATCTAAATTATTCAAATGAAATTATACTGTACTGTACATTTGTATTTATTGTTTCAAAGTGAAGGAAAAAGTCGTTATACCGTTTCTAATTCAGGTTGTGAGAGATAACAGTTCTCATACTATATTTTTCATCATACCTTTGATCGGTTGTTTCTTACCCCACTTGGTAAACAGCAATATCTAGACCAAGTCCAAGAACCCATGTGGGCTCATGGAAGGAGGGAAGGCAGCTTTTGTTGTGATGGAGCACCCTAGGTAGAAGTCTAACTTGGCTCCTTGAAGCTGGGTTTTTCGGAGAAGGGTTGTCAGCACTAGGCCCAACAACTATATTAGACGGGGACCTATAGTTTAAAGTAGTTTCCGAACCACTACAAACATCCATGGCCACTACAAACCCGAAACCTGTGTACCCAGCCCCAGAGAGCAAGTCACTCGGTCATCAGGCTACATATCTTTGATCTGAATGTAGTAATATATGATTTAATGTTATAATAACTGTAGGAAAACATTAAATTGTACTTTTAATTTCTTAATACTTTTAGTTAGAATTAACAAGTGTGAAATATAGTAAAAATATAATTGTAAAATAAATTCATTAAAATCATTCATTAATTAACACCTGCTCCCAATGGATTTAATATATTTCGACTCAGATTTTCAAATTTTGTGTGTTTGAATTATTTTAAAATAATTTAAATTAATTAATTAGATTGCCTATTAAAACTTTCTTATTAATTATTATTAATTATTCTTTTCTTATTATTAATTCATTAAATTTGTACTAATTAACTGGAATTTAACTTCCAACTGGTTGTTTTGTTTGGACTAAAATATTAGACACTTCCTTTTTTAACTCATTAAAATCAGTAATAAAGTAAATAAGTTTAAAAAATCAAAAAATCAGATCCTACATATATATATATATATATATATACATATATATATATATATAGCAACTAATTGTTTTAACTAACAAGCAAGAAATAGTGTATAAAAACGCTAAATTTAAATATAGCAATGAACACTTTCCTCAAAAGAAAAGTTGCAATTAATAATTAATACTCGAGTTGAAAAATTGTCTGTGGATCTGTGTTTATCCACAAGGAAACAATACGACGATCCCTCCAGTAAGGAATGTCGCATCTGCAAAAAGCTATGCAAGCCTTTGACTACTGTTTTAAAGCGAAGGTGCCGTTGGATATAGGAATATGTTCGAGCCAAACCCATTTGAATGGAACGTTATTGTTTTAATTAAGACTCACTCTTGATTAATTACAGACTCTATGCGCGGATTTTGTCGCTGCTTTACAGTTGTGTTTGTACATTAGAATGTCAGACAGCGGCTGCATAAATCTGTCACATTTCTAAGCTGTGCAGCAATTCAAACAACAGATTACTTATCACTGGTTTGAATTAACATATTCAGCGATTTCGTATTGCTCCGAGAAATGAAAGGCGATTATTTATTTCATTCGATTAACTATCGAGTTGGGATTTTTCAGTCGAAACAGATGTTCGACTAATCATTTCGCACGAGGTACTTTGATTTAATTTATAATATTCAATGTTTGCTGTAATCTTTGTTCTTAATAACAAGTGCTATAAATTTTGTTAAGATGGTCGTATAAAAGCAATGGAAAAAC
This sequence comes from Caerostris extrusa, assembly GCA_021605095.1. Classification (NCBI taxonomy): domain Eukaryota; kingdom Metazoa; phylum Arthropoda; class Arachnida; order Araneae; family Araneidae; genus Caerostris; species Caerostris extrusa. Next base: position 39,161 of record BPLR01000610.1, on the reverse strand, counting down.
CGTTTAAAGATTTAGGCTATTTAATATTCAGAAAGCTATTTATTAAATTTAAGTAAAATATGGTGATAGTTGTTAATTTAATCGATTTTAAGTAATGAAATATCGAAGAGAAAATTAAAAGGTAAAGTTATGGGGATAGTCATTAAAGAGCTAAAAATATAATTGCTATAATATTCAACACAAACACAAAAAATAAATGCAATTAGAGAAACCCAATCCAAGTCCTTGCAAGTGTTGTTGATTTGAAGTAGAGCAGAAACTGATTATGAGTCAGTCAGAACTTGTGAAAGTTACTAATTGGGAAAATTATGTGCAGCTAACATTGAATTTTGACTGCATAATTAATTGTTTAAAACATTTGTTTCGACCGAAGGTGGGCTGTTGATGATTTAAAGGAATTGATTGCAGGTTCGGTCTTATTCGGTGTTTAACTTATTTCCTTTTAAAATTATCATCCGAAGGCAGTTTAACGATAAAATTTACCATTGTGAAGTGATTGATGTAGTCGTTGGCGTAATGTAAAAGTGTGGCACATGCATTCATTGGTTCCACTCAAAATTTTAAAAAGTGAAAACACTTCTTTCCTACCTCTATTATTAATATAGTAATGTGTCAAATCTCAAACAGATCACATTTAGTAATACAGAATCGGTTATTAACCTAAATTTTGACTATATCAAAATATTTAAGTTATAAGGTTGGGGATTTTAACGGAAAATTATAATTTACCTAAAGATGATTATGCTGCACTGAGGAAATGACAAATATGCTAGGATTGGGAATTAAGTTTTAGGGATTTACAATAAATGGCGTAAGTTACGCTATATCGCACAATACACCTCTGTAATTATATTCATGTCAAAGATATGTCATTAGGATTTACTTTTTATTATGCCATTTGCTGAAGAGTAAACAACAAATTTTCTCAGTTTCGAAAATGTCGAATTACACACAACAAAACACAAATTACGGGAAGTATTTCTTTTCCTTCTTAATTCAAAGAAACGTTCTGCTGAATGTCATCGAGTGTTGTTGGAAATGTATGGTGAACATGCTCTATCGATAAAAACGTATGAGTATTGGGAGTATTTAAGGAGTAGTTATTTTGATACAGTTGACAAAGAATGCCCTGGTCTACCGAAAAGTTCGACAGTGACGAATTGGAAGCATTACTCGACCAAGGTTCATGTCAAACACAAGATGAACTTTCTGAATCATTGAATGTTAATCACATAGCAGTTTCTAAATGTTAAAATGCACTCGATAGGATTTAAAAGCTGGTAAATTGAGTGTCATACGAAATAAAGCCAAGATATGTTGAACGGCTATTTTTCACGTGTGAACATGTAATGTCAAAAGGAAAGGGATATCCTCACTAGAGGCAAAAATGGATATGCTAAGATAATCCTGAATGTAGAAAATAGCAGGGTATGTTTGGTAGGGCATCAGCATCAATGGGAAGGCCGAATTTTCATGGTGCAAAGCTCATGGTTTGTATTTGATGGAACCAGCTTGGTGTTGTGCTGAATACTGGTATGAGCCGTGAGATAAAGTAAAGTACAGTATGAGTTGCATCGACCGAATGAAAAAATAACTGCTGAAAGCTACCGAACTTATTGAAGCGTTTAAGTCGTGCATAGAAAAGAAAAATGACCGCAATTCCAGCAAAGATACTATAAAGCAATTTTTCAACATGACAATGCTCAAACACTTGTTACTCGTGCTATCAAAATATACTTAGAAACGCTGAAATGGGATATCGAATGTTTCACCCGCCATATCCACCAGATATTTCTCCATCGGATTACTACTTATCCCTATCCATGGAACACGACCAGGCTAAGCAGTGCTTCAAATCTCACGTGGTGGATAGTATCAAAAGATGAGTTGTTCTTTCGACGCGGAATCTCTATGTTTCCAGAAAAAAATTGGGAAAAGTACTGGCAAGCGATGGAAAATACTTTGAAAACATAATGTTCACAATAAAGCCTCAAATTTACAAAAGAATCCCTCAAAATTAACTCACGATCCTAATAATTTTTCAAGTTAATGCGTATAAGATAGTTATATGCATACATAATTATAAAGATTCCTCTTACTTGAATATGCTTTAGAATCCAACTGGCTTACATTTGAAATAAAAACTTTTGTTTAATATTTAAGAAACAAATTTTCACTCAACATTCGCCAAAATATTTGTATTTTTAAATGAACAATGTCTCTATATTTTATAAACTATATGATTGATTTTGAAAATACTTGCTATAACAAAAGCCTTATAATTATGTAAATGTGCAACAAGATTTAATGAAAATTTTAATTTAAAAAACATCGTAATTAATTAATCAGCACATATACTATATCATTACTTTAACATATTTATGGTCTAATAAGTATTTAATTTAAAATATAATACAATTTAAATGAAGTAAATTTAGAATTAAAATAATTTTTTGGGGATTGCTACTTTAGATGCTAGCTTTGTCGAGAAACCAATTTTTTGTCAGACATTGTTGTTTATTGTTATTGTAAGTTCTTAAAAGTTTCCTACAGCTTTTATGCAAAGTCTTGCAGTACACTAATGAAGAATACTGTAAGAACCATCTTAGTTGCTGATCAGAGGTAAGTTGATGATATGCATGTGTAGCTTGTGATGGGGTAGTCCCAGAACGTGCCCCTTTACTGAACAAAAGAATGAAAAATTGATGCTGTTTTCCTCCCCTCATTTTCCTGGATGGCCTGCTTCTAACCATCACGCTTGTCAAGCATTATCGTAAACCAGGGGCATGATCCGTTGCATTACAAATAGATTTCTATTATGTTGCTTTTACAAAATGCTCCGAAAGTGCTCGTGCTCACTAGATTTCAATCATGCTATGCACATGTTGAACACTAAGGAGGGGTGGGGGTTATAGTGCATGCATGAAGTTACTGTGCAATAGCCTCTTAACTGGGAGCAAGGAGATTCAAAAGTTGAGAGACTTTTTACAAGTATGCCTTAAGGCAGAATGGAATGTTGTATAGTGAGGACGTGGAAAAGTGTCATTAATTATAAACTGACTTTGAGTTGAAGAGAAGTGTTCGAATAAAAGTCACATCTTGTGGTGGAAAATGTGAAATGCCGTTTTACTAAAAAAATTCTGATGTGAAAGTTAGCGATGTGAAGATTGCTTCACATTCCCTTTTAAATATGGAATTTTTTTGCAAAATTCAGAATTTCAATAAGAAAATTAGATATACATTATTTTAAATCTTATATTTTTGGTTAAAATATATAATTATATAATAAATTAAATAGTTAAATTATATAAATAATGGTTTAATTAATATTTGCGTTTAAATTAATATAATATAAACAAAAAATTTTTTTTTTTCCTAATATTTGTATTACATTTGTAATTTTCGAAAAAGTTTTTGATAAATATAGATTTATAATTATTCAAATATTATAAATATTCAATCACTTTCAAGGTATACTATAGTATTTTGCAATAAAATCAATGCATCGAAGTTATTATTTAAGCCATTTTAATTTAGCTTAAAAATTTAATTGTGACTTAAACTTCCATAGCATATTTTTATTGTGATCAAAAATTAAGAATTATAAACAGAATTGAAATTGAAATTTAAGTAAACATAGAATTTGGATTAATAAATATTACCCCAAGGAACTACATCAGCATGAATTATTCTTTCAAATGGTTTGTAAGACTATAAAGACTTTGCCATTTTCTTCACCCTTTGCATGATGTGCATTGATTTATTTAATTCATACTAGTGAAGGTCTTAACTTTATAATCACTCATATCATCATTATCTTATACTACGAGTATCTCTCGATTACTAAAGTTCTTTAGTGCGTCTTGCGTGTCTAAATGACCTGCTGTCATGGGATTACCAAAGTCTTAGCCAGTTACACTCTGATGAATCACTAAATTAAGGGGGAGGACAAAGACATTCGTGCACAGTCAAGAAGTCCCTCCGCTATAATAAAGACTATTAAATAGAAATAATTCATAGAATATTGTTAAATTTATAGAAGTAATGTATAATTATGCTTTGATATGGTTAAACTTCGGCATATTTTCTTTTAATAAAATTCATGTTTAATTTTTAATATCAAAGTCATTATTTTTTCCCGAATTTTTTAGTTAAAGAAAGCATTATTATTGGTTGAATTCTGAATCGATCAACATACATTCTGAATCAATCAATATGCATTCTGAATCAATCAGCACACATTCTGAATCGATCAGTATACATTTTAATAAATATTAATTTATACTCAACAGGCTAAAAAATGACACAAACTTTCTCAATCTATATAAATCCTAAAATGCCAAAGTACTCTTTAACAGATGATAGTAGATATATATTTCATAATTATAATAGAATTAATTCACTTAATTTTTAATTTTATTAATCTCTTTTTCTTTTTATTTTCTTGTAGAGATGAGGGATTTCTTTCACAAAAATTTATTTTTTTCATCTATGTAAAAATAAATAAAACCTCATAACATTTATTCTGTTAATAATATCTTTAGTTTTTCTAAATTTTTATGAAATAAATAACTATGCATTTCCTTTTATATTAATTTGTTATTAGTTAATTTAAAATTATGACAACATCTTCCCTCGCCATTCTGGAACCCCGCATATTCCAATTGAAAGATTCAATATAATTCATATGAATTGTTTCGAGTAACTAAGTTTTTCAAAAGAGAAAACATGTTGCTTTTTTGCATGATTTTATAAGATGCTCCAAAGAGCGATACTTATTTGCAATATTGAGACAATCCCTGGACCTCAGCCACCTATCCACAATACTTGACGATTTCGTTTAATATCACAGACGAATAGATAGCTGTAGGGTAGATACGATAAATTTTCATCCGCTTCTAAAATTTTATCTGTTTCGCATACTTCAGGAATTGAAACTATTATACTTTTTAACTGTTTTCGGCAAACATCAAATTCTCCACTAAATTCAGTTGTTGAAGTGCTGATCGAGAATATATTGCTTTATTATCGCTTATGTTCTCTGTCAAGCAGTTGTTACTTTAATAACTCTTGTTCAATGCGTAATGGAGAAATTATTAGGAAATCTGGAAAGATAAATTCAACGCCCTTTAAATGATATTTAAAAGTGAGTTTTAGGAATAAATTATGATATTTTGGAGCTTTTTTCGTAGAATTTATTCAAGATGCTGTATTTAATATAATGCTATCTTGTTTATAATAAAATGCTACTTTCGTAGATGTTCATTCAGATTATATTGAAATCTAAACAGTTGAGTAATTAATTAAAACTTATTAGTCACTAAAATATAATTATTATTAGCTTTTAATTCTAGATAAGTTATACAAAAGTATTAAAATATGAATTACAAATGTAATAGCTCGTCTATGCCTTCAATACAGTTGACAATCGTATTGTATTGAAAGATAATTTTTTAAATTTTTTACAATGAGAGATAATAAACTTCTTTATTTTTTTTTCTCTATTATTTTGAAAATTAGTTTTTGTAAAATATTTTAGTTCAGTATTTAAACATATGTTTGTGCAGCCAATATAATTTTCACCTAATATTATTGTATGTTTTATTATATAATTGGTGGAAAAAATATATTTTGCTAGAAAACATTATTATATTATGCATGATTCAGGAAAAATATGTTGAAAACAAGAGCAAACCAACACATTTCAGAGACTTAAAATTGTATTTTCTTTAACTTCATCCATTAGATAAGAAATAATTATCAATCAAAAATTACACTTTTCATTTACAATATTATTACAAATAACTCTTATTTCCTTTAAGAAGCTAGAAAATGGGTGTAATGTATTATTGATTTTCTTTTTTTTAGATTTAACTTAAAAGAAATCATACTTAAGTATCCAAAACTACGTAAAAAAATATTTATGGCTGAAGGAATTTTATTAACTGAATATTTTTACTAATGTAAATCGACAACATAAATCCACCATACTATTAATTCATATTTTAATTAAATTGTGAAATTTACTACATATACACAACTTTTTTTCATTTTCTCACTAACATATATGAAAATAGTTTATGCTGTTTAATATAATGATATATAATTATTTAAATGAATTTTTTGATGAAGAAAAAAATCAGAAGCTGCAATTTTCAGGATATTTAAATGCAGTTTTCTTCAGTTTAATGAATAAAACGGGTTTACTAGTAGATATATAACTCTAGTTAACAAGAATTTAGTTTACTTTAATTGTATTAATTAATCCGAATTTAATTTCTTCAGTTATAAATACTTTTTCATATAGTTTTGGATGCTTAAGTATGACATATATTTTGAAGTTAAATCTAGAAAAAAAAAAAGAAAGTTAATAATACATTCCACCTATTTTCATACTTCTTAAATGTAATAAAAGTTATTATGAATAAAATTCGGAAAACTTTCAATCACTTCTGTGAAAAATAATCAGACAAGGTGGTAATTTCGAAAGAACATCTTATATATCCTAAGACTGTTTCAGTTTCTTTCCCTGCCTTATGATACGTAAATATGAGACAGTTATCCTTACATATCCTCAAAAAAGGAACTATTTTACATCTTTCAAAAAGGATATTGATAGATAAGTAGGCTTACAAAACAAATGTTGATAAAGCTAATACCCTCACATAGAGAAAAGAAGATTTAATCTGATTTAGTCTAGACAAGTTCTATATTTAGAGGTAAAACTAACTTAATATGATACATTACGGATCTGTCTAGCATCCTATTACTTATAAGGTCAAAAATCGCAGCATTTGTATCGATTTACCTCTGAGTTACATAATAATTACATCTGCTTAATTATTTTAGTGATTGGTCTTAAATAATCTATCGGAATACCAAAAAGGAAGGAAAAATTTTTAATATTATTGTATGATTTTTTAAGCAAATTTTACGATAAATATATAATATTTTAAAATATACTAAATATTGATATAAAGTTATTATTATAAAAAGCTTTTTATTATCTGTACGATTTAATATAGGGATAGGGTATAATAACAAGATTGTAGAGAAATTATTTTAATTTCACTACGGAAATCCAATATTTTCGACCTTGTAAGTAAAATTGACCTTGATGTTCCAAAAATTTCTTTGTAGAAAATATTTAAAATATTTTTTTTTTATGAACACTGGTGTACATTTCTCAAATTTGCATTTGAAAACAAGGAAGAAAAACTAAACAAAAAACATATAAACATAATATATAGCATTATAAAAATATATTTATCAGGAAAACAATTTTAACTAACTCTTTTTTTTAAACTGTTACATTATTATATGATTTTTTAAGCAAATGTTATGATATATGTATAATATTTTAAAATATACTAAATATTGATATAAAGTTAGTATAATAAAAAAAAATTTTTCATTAGCTGTAAGATAGGATATTGGGATAGGATACAATAACAAGATTGTAGTGAAACAATTTTAATCCCATTACGGAAAGACAATACTTTGTAACTTAACACAAGTAAAATTGACCTTGAAATTTCAAAAATTTGCTGAAAAATTGCTGAAAATATTTTTTTTTATGAACACTGGTGTACATTTTCCCAATTTGCATTTGAAAACAAGGCAGACTAATTCCATACAAAACTAAACAAAAATATATAGCATTATAAAAAATATATTTATCTGAAAAACAGTTTAAAATCAGAACTTTTTTTTCAATTTTACAATTTAAAAATCGAGGAAACAAAGAAAAAGAAAGGAAATCAAATTAGTAGAATTTACATTAAGCTGATATTTTTAATGACAATTATGTAAAAATTAGGCAAAGAAAAATGCATCGAAAATTAAAATGTCCAAAAGCAAAATAATAATTTGTAGAAAATATTTAATGAACTCTAAATATGGAATTAACATGTTATAATTAAAAATTTGGAATAGTTGCTTTACTTAAAGTTCATATGGATGTTAAAATACTTTTAGGCTAATCTCAATAGAAATGATGGATCATCCTCTTCCGTGAATCCAACCTTATCAATCATTTCTAAAGTTAGTTTATTTAAATGATTTACAGAACTTCAGCAAGAAACATTTTAACTAATTCTCTTAAGATGATGGACAAACTAATCTGTTCATCAAACTCAATTGCAAATCTAAAGGAATTATATTTTGTCTGTTCATGTTTGCTCACATCTTTCTATGCTTTCTTCCACAAAATAGATTCTATCGATTCATCTGGACGAGTCTGAAATCGATTGCCTTAGTAATTCCTGCGGAATAGCTTCCGATTTGAGGGTTGATGACAATATGATTCCATCGTTTCACCAAATGGTACAATTTAGGAAAAGGGCAGAAACAAAAAGAAGTCGCAATCATAGTGAGTTTCATCTGTAATGTGAATGGTTCTCTTACATTCGAAACATTTTCGCTTGTCATTTGAAACGAAGTTTCAACTTATCTTTGTTTACTATAAAATCATATTAAGTTAACTGTATAAATTCGTTGTTTTCTGTATTCAAGTTTTATTGTTGTTAATACATTTATGTAGCATTCGTTTCAAAGTATCTGGCTAGATTGGAAAATTTCCTCCGATATTTTCATTTTTCTGTAATACTAATTAGAACTCTGTTGCAATAACAGTTTAGTCCTCTGATAATTATCGGTCTTAAATTTTAATTCATGTATTATTTTGAAAATTACTTTTGGCAAATATTTTTGTTGTGTATTTAAAAAATATGTTTGTGTACTCAATAACACTTTCACCTAATATTAATGTGTTTTAATATATAACTGGTGGAAAAAATATATTTTTGCTGCAAAAGCATTATTATATTATGTATGATTGTGGAAAAATATATTAAAAACAAGCGCAAGCCAAACATTGACGTAAAATTGTATTTTCCTGAACTTTATCCATTAGATAAGAAATATTTATCAATTAAATTCAAAATCAAAATTACACTCTTCATTTAAGATATTATTACTAATAAGTCTTATTCCGGTTTAAGAAGTATGAAAATGGTTGAAGTGTACATTTTTGTTTTTTAAGTCCTTTATGAATAACCCACCATTAATGAAACAAAAATTTTATCATTTCGTATAATTAGTTAAAGCAATAAGTATATTGGATTTTGTGAGGTTAACAGGCTTGCATAAGTAATGCTATATTTCTAAAATAAAATAATGTTCATAACTATAGAAATTCAGAACGAAACAAAAAGAAATATTGTTGTCTTAAAATTTTTTAAAAATTTATATATTCAAAGGGTAGTATTATCTAAAAATCTATGTATTCAAATGGTAATGTTATCTAAAAGTTTATATATTCAAATGATAATATTATCTGAAATAAAGTTACGTTAAGAAATATTTGTTACATGAACGGAATTTTTTAATTAATGAAAACTGGTTCCCTAATGAAAGAAATTGCGTTAAATTTAATTTAATTCAATTCTAAATTTGATTTCATTGATGAAGTTTTTTTTGGGGGAAACTAGGTACAATGTCTTTTAAGATTCGTTCTACACTGAAAAATAAAAGCCTTATTTTAAATCACCTAGCTTCATTTAGTTTGCATTCTACATGACAATTTTGAAACTTTATATTCAAGCAGCTAGAGTTTTGCTTTTGAAATAAAAAAGGAAATGATTTCAACAGTAAAATATTGTATTACTCATTATGTTTTTAAATATGAATGTATTCAGAATTATTCATTGAAAATTCTTCATCATACAAAAACAAACAACAATAGAATTTTTTTAGTGAAAATGTATTGCTTGTTTTTAATAGATATTCAAAGAATTTATTGAATCATCGTAATGTTTTATCTAATGATATTGTAATATATAACAATAAAACTTGATACATTCGATTTTAAATCATTTCATCTAATGTATAGATAAAGTTATCTAGTATTAAACATATATTTACTTATATGAAAGTTATTATTTGATTTTTAACACTTATTATTTATTAAATTATCAATTTCTATTGAAATAGTTCAGTTTCTTACAGTAGTTTATTCTATACTATGAATGAAATAAATTTTTTATTACAAAATATATTGGATATTGTAAGTTTTTATATTGCTATCAAAATGTACTATATTGAATATATTAAGTTTTCATCCAAAATATTATATTGATTTGAGGATTATGATAAACATTCAAACAAGGCATCTTGTGAGACATAGTATTTCCCAAAGATTTTAAAAATATTACTGATTGAGTGTCAGTTTTACAGATATCATAATCTAATCACAATGAATGTTGTGCTGATTGGGTAAAAAATGACGCCATAGTTCACTCTCCTGTAATAGCCTGAGTGGTATTAATCTTCCCGGACCAAATAAACCCTAGACCAGGCGCTGTGTTTTCTACTTACAGTGGAGACAACCCGGAAGTCAGAATGGTGCTATTAACATCATTATTGCATAGTCTGTTCGGTGACACCAAATAGAAAGCCATTATTTGACACACCCCAGCAAGATCAACGTTAATAACATCAGGCTGTATATCTTGATAGAAGTCGTGCCTGAGATGAAAGCAATATTTCAGTGGTACTGAAAATGAATATGATCACTGACTGTAGTTCAGCAGAAGAAAATGAAGGACTCAACAAGATCTTCTGAATCTGTATTCTTAAACAGATTTAAAAGTAGAGAGCTGTATTTAATTCACGTTTTATGGAATTAGCAGCTGAATGATAGTTTTTCAAGTCAGTGAAAAACAAAAATAAATAGAGAGTTTTATCACCAAGACCAAATGTATTGTCCACATATAATTAACAATGATACACAGTTCTTAATAATTTTTAAATAGCTTGCATTTTGTTAGTTGCAATAGATATCAATGTAAAATATTTGTATTATTATATTGATATTCTTTCGCATATAATTCTTTTTTAACTTTATCTTAAAATTAAAATTAATTATTTCTTTTAGTTTTTAGTAAAGTTCAAATTCTTGTTTGCAAACATTTAAAATATACATTTTACAGCTTTGGTTGTGAGCATAAACACTTAAAATGGTGTCAAAATGTGGTACCAAAAGTATGCAGAGAATAAGTGTGAATTAACCTGTGCTAAAGTAAAATATATAAAGCTAATAAGTAACTTTTTTGTAATTAAACTGATAAATATCGAGGGTAATCTAAAATAATTTTATCATTCTTATTTTATTATTATTTATTTAATGTTATTTTCATAATAGCCTTTATTTTGATTTCGTGTTTGATGATTTGAATTATGTTTTACTTTATTTAGTCTCTAATAACATCTACTGAATATTTTTTAAATTTTAATTTAACAGGAAAAATTTGAAATTCCATTATAAGATTCAACAATAAATTAAAAAACAAATTTTTAATTACAGAATTAAACCATTTAATATCTTTCTTTTTTTTATCATTCTTAATTTATTAAATACTAAAATTCAATATGTAATTATATATATATATATATATGTGTGTGTGTAGAAAATCTTGTATTCATTACCAATACAGTTATAAAAAACTTCTTTTGTCCTTTGCATTAAATTCACAAGAAGAAATTTAAATAAAAGAAATAATATAATGATATTAAAGTAGATAATTGTGTTTCAAAGTCAATTTTTATTCAGAAAATACAAATAAATCACTCCAGTCCTATAAAATGTAGGATAGTACACATTTTAAATTAAATACATGAATATGAAAATATAAAAAATAGCAATTATTGTTATTTTCATCACCTTTTAAAGTTTCCATGTAACCAAACTTAATAGCTAATTTTTAAGATTTTAACTTTTTAAATATTTTTGACCTTTAATAAAGCTCTACATATTTAATTAATATGAGAAAATTCTGTTTTGAATCGCTTAAAAAATTCAATTGACTTTAAAAATTATTTTTATACGTACTTAAACTAATTTAACGAATTTTCTATTACATGAAAAACTGCATATAAATATTTTTTCATTCAACTTAAAAAAATTAAAGGAAAATACTTAAAGTCAGTTCATTATTATAACTAATAAATAGAATATAATAAACTACTAATAAATAAAATAACTAATTATAGTTAATTATTATAACAATAACTGGACAGAAAATTAAGGATCTTGAATAAATAAAATATACTTCCATACTGATATTTTTGAGTGTCCATCAATCATGCTAGGCAACATAGTTTCAAGAAAATTATACTTTTATTACAACTTTTCCAACGGAATTATTAGTTTCAAAAATTATATAAGAACTATATGTGTAAAGATTGATGAAAAAAATAAATTTCTCCACATGAAAATCAATTCCAAAACGTGAAACATTCATTATTTCTGCTAATGTTTTATGGGTTAATTATTAATGAAAAAAAAACTTATTTTACTTATTTCAGTTATAAAATTTAATATCTCATAGACACTACAGGAAATTCGATTAACTTTGTACAAAAATAAAACAATTCTGTAAATCTAGAAAAAAATAAATTATTAAAATTGTTAATTGAGAGTTTTATTTGCTAAAAAATTGACTAGAATTTGCAGAAGCTCTTGTCTTACAAAAAGTATGGTCATATTTATTGATATTCAAAATTAAAGCTGTGCTATTTTAATTTAAAAGTCATTTTCTCTCTTATAATAAATGTTGGTTTATTATAATTTCAATGATATTTTAAGAGAAAAATAAACGCAATTACAATTTATAAATATATATTAATATTTAAAATGAAAATGTAAACCATTTTATAAAAAAATACCAAATTTATACTATCAGAACTCGTATTTTTAAAAAGTAGGACAGAAATTATTATTGCTATAATAAAGAATTTAGATTATATAAAAGGGTGTATTGATTATATATAGTTAAAAGTTAAAACAGCAAAAAAATATTTATATATACTATATCACGTATTATTCCTAAATTTCTAATAATTCTTTTCATATATTATATTGTAACTAATATTTATTCGTTATCTGAGTTATTTTTAAGGAAACAAGTATTTCAGCAATGTTTTAGAATACAGCTTAACAACAACAACAAAATACAGTTTTTTAAAAGCAGAGTCATTTATTTTTTTGAAAAAAATTAATTATTCGAATTTTTGCAAATCTCAAAATACCAAACATAAGAATTAAAAAGCAATATATAGTTTCAGACTTTTTGCCTGAAATAATTACGTGTCAATAAAATGCATGAAATAATTTCAAAAATATATTTTTAGAAATTTAGTTTTCCATTCTATATTTTCATTTATTTTTCAAAATTTAGTTTTCCATTCTATATTTTTTATTTTTCAAAACTTATTTTTTTGTACTATGCATAAAATTGATTGCTTCCATAGGAAAAAAAAAATACATTTAATTAAAAGTAATTTCAGATGAAAACTGTATAGACCTTTAAAATGATTGAAAATGATTAATTTGTTCATAAAATTTCAAATTTTCACTTCAAAATTTTAATACGTGAATCAATATTACCACTGAAAACTATAGAAAATTATTTTTTTTATAAATTGTAATCCTTCTAAATCAGAAATGACTCAAAAAATTCATAAGTTTATATTTTCTTTTAAAAGATAGATATTGCATTAATTTTCCATGTTTCTTTTATCAATGAAAATTACAAATTTCAAGAGAAATTTATTTCAATGTACCACCCCCTCACTAGTTACCCATTTTTTGCCATCTTTCTGGCAAAACATGAATATCACGATCATCATGTATATCAGCCAATTTTACACTTCTTCATAATTGGTCAGTTGTAACCCAGCCAAGTCATGGGCCATCTATCTATCCCAACATGCGATAATCAGAAGGGGCCAGGTCTGGCGAATGTAGCGGGTATTGTAGCAAATCCCATTTCACTCTTTTGATGGTGTTCTGGACGATGGAAGTGTGATGACACGGAGAGTTGTCATGCTGCTATATCACTCGCTCGTGTCCTATTCTGGTCATCCCCAGCAATCTCGTGTTCCATTCTGGCCGTTTTTTGAGCAATGCTTAGTTCAAATTATTAGTTGTTGGTAACGATACCATTGACAATTTTGTCCAGTTTTATGAACTCTTCATCTTGAGTACACCTTGACCCCAATGTCGAAATCGTTCTTCTGAAGCGTTTAAACCAATCTTCACAGGCAGTTTTTGTTGGTGCAAGTTCACCTTAAGTCTTCTCAAGCAAATGACGTGCTTCATTTGCATTTTTTTTTTAAGTTATAGAAAAAATGCCAAACTTCCCGCAAATTCTGTATATTTGGCACAAAATTTGACATCTTTATTGTTAAAAAAATATTTTTGCGCTGCGTAAAAATATGTTGCTATTACAACTGACTATTGTTGGCAGATGTAAAATCTATACAAAAACAAAACATTTGGCATTTATTCCCACAACACGTGTCCCCATCCGTGTATGAAACATGACAACTTAGTTGAGCACTTAGTCTAATTAGTATAATTAATATCTTGTATATTATAGTTAACTATCAAACTAAAAATATATATGTAAGGCTTTTAGGTGGAATGTATAGCTAATATTAACGTTTGTGTTGAGTACACATTCATCATATATATATATATATATATATATATATATGCATATAAGAAACATATATGTCTAAGTCGTTATATTCATACAACTTTAAAATTCAAACATTCCTTTAAAGAAATCTTAAAGCAATTATATTTCCAAAAACGTTATTTTTAAACAGCAGATTTTCTATTAAATCTCAATAGATTTATTAATAAAAGTAATTATTAATTAAATTATTTGACAACCAATATTAACTGTAACGTGTTTGCAACGTACTTAATATCCTATTCAGCGTGGAAGAAAAAGAAAAGTTCTTAGTGATGATATGTGCACCCACCTCCACTTTTCTGCTCCAAAATGGAGTTCATCAATTTTTCATGGCCAACTTTTTTTAAAAGCAGGGAAATCTCTTTTAGGTGTGCATAAAACATTAGATAATGAAGTTCATAACTCTTTCATAGATAGTTATATTTACGTGAGAGTCAGCATAGAAGTAAATGGTTTAAAATTGATTTTTAAAGATTTAATATTCTCTTGCTAGGTTGTAAAGCTAGTTCGTAAATATTCAAGGTTATTGAGGATTTTCCAAGACTCTTTCTTTTACCATACATACATTGGTAAAGTTCATTTTTAGTTTACTATCTGATTTAAAATTTTAGATATTCATATTCAAATTCAAATTAATATTTCAGACAGAAAACTATTAAATTTAAAAAAAATGCTATGACAAAGTTTTTGAGGTGCATTTAAATTGGGGAACTTAGTTAATAATAAATTTAAGATTTTTTTTAGCGATTAAGAATATATTTAGTGTTTTTTAAATGAAGGTCTTAAATGTATTTTTGGTAACTTTTAAATATTTTGATTAATTTTTCTCGATATTAACTATTTAACAATCGAAATGTTTAATTTATTTAATTAGTATTCTAAAATTTTTGGATTCCTTTGTCCTAACCAAAATGGAAAAGTTTAATCAAAATGCAGTTCTTGTTATTTTGAAATTATTCAAAGATTTTTTAATTTGTCCCTTATTTGCCCTGTACTTTCTCTATAAATTATTTCATGCAAACTTTATTTAATAGAGCATTTATTAATTATTTTTAAACACATGTTACAAAAAAATTTTTTTTTCATTTTTTAATATGATAATTGTAGTAAACATCTTTACGTTAAATATAATTTACTTTTATGAGTTCTTTAAGTTGCTTAGTCAACCAGAATTAAATTGTTTTTTTTTAAATTAACAATACTTTAAAGTTATATGGAGCTCAAAATGGAATATAAATTCTTGACTTTGATGACTTTTACTTGAATCTTTTGTGATCTTATTTAGACTTAATAAACTTAAACTTTATTTTCAAATTTACTAAAATTCCCTATCAAACATCTTTCTAATAGAAGCATGTTATCTTTCTGAAAGTAAAAGAATCCCAAAATGGCACAAATACATTGAATTAGACGTTGATGATTTGCTCGTTATATATAATACCATGAATGCATTAGAAATCAACTTAGTTTTTCTAAATTCACTGATTGTGATGTTAATTTTTGTAATCTTTTTTTTTTTTTAACTGTCTGTTGTAAAACGTTGCACAAAGACTCTATCACCCACATAACGTTAGTCCAAGTGATCTTATACTCTTCAGTAGGCCCTTGGGCATGATTACGTATCTGCAGAATGCTTTCACGTCGATGAATCACAGCTACTGTTCTGCAGTCTTGTAGACAACAATGTACGACAAAATCTGCATAGATTTGTGTTCTTACACATTTATTCAATCATCGCTATAAAATTTACTACTAATAGCAACCTTTACAGCATGTTTATCCACTAGAGTGAGTGGATAATATTCACCCCATCTCACTTCTGTCGTCAATGTCTCTTGGCCAGCCAACACCCTATCTTTGAAAGGATGCTTTACCTGTTCTCACCTATTTGTGATATGTACTATTTATTACATATCGGATCAGCTCCTAAGACTTGCTGTTTCCAAAATTGCTTTTATCCATCCTTCACGCAATTACGGTATGTTCTTCATTGAAATCTATTAAATGCTTAGATTTTCCCATTCAGCAAAGTCAGGAGCTTGAAGAGGCATGGTAGGTATTTAGGTATTTAATTACTGTCTTAAGATCCAGCTATATCATTTTATAAGCCTTGTAGACACTTTCATCTACACAACTTATATATGAGTTTAAAGATTTGGCTAATATGTAATTATTACATATGAATTCAATAATGATTTTGATTTTACATAATATATATGGAATTAACTGGATCATTATGAAATGTGTTCAAAACTGGTCTGACGGTACTATAAAATATGTAATTGTGGCAACTTCCCGAGTGAAGTCCAATTGATATTTAACCACCAAAATTCCATAAATCTACCTGAGAACTTACCTATTTCGGAGATTTTTTAATGGTCATTTGAGGTTCCTATAACAAAAGTATTATCTATGTGACGCTTCACTTCCTTAAATATTATAATATATTGATCTAATTATGAAAATCACTCAAAATTCTCTCACACTAGAACAAAGTAATGAATACGGATCCTATAACAGAAATATCACCTATGTGAAGCTTCACTTTCTTAAATATTATAATATATTAATGTAATTATGCAAATCACTCAAAATTCTCCCAATTTTCTGGCACTAGAAGAAAGTAATGAATGAGTTGCAAGTCCTATTGGAGCACTCATACCTTACAAACGGTGTAAAATATTTTCCATCAAAATTGAATTTTACATACTTCAAACTATTAAATCAATGAAATAAATCTTACCAAACCATTTTTAAAATAATAAGTCTGATTTTAGTCAGAATGTTTTTTTAATTGCAAAATCATGAATTCAGTTAAACAATGAGTTCTTGTTCTTCAATTGAATGCAGAGGACAATCTAAATTCCAATTTCAAAGGAAAAAATAAAGCAATGTTAAAATCTAAATGCATTAAAAATGTTATTCAGTATAAATTATGAACTGCATTTGAATTCTCGAATCAAAACACTTTTAGTGTTACTTGGAAAACCAGGAGTGCAACACTACGATGAGTATCAAAACTAATTAGAGCCTGCTGATAGCTAAATTCAAACCTCCTACTTCACAAAAAGGATTTGATTATGAGAATGTATTTGAATAAAAATCATTATTAAAGTAATTTTATAAAAGAACTGTAGGATTATTTTGGATTAATTGTATACAAATTTCACAAAACTCTATCGCTTTATTTAGAAAGAACAATCTGACGAAGTTAAAAAGTTCTTTTATAACACAAAGTGCTAAAAGCTATTTTTTAATGAATATGATACACATGCCTGTTGTCATTTACTTTGACTCCCATCTATTGTATATTAATTTAATAATTGTTTTGTGTATATCCCTTTAACAGAAATCGTTATTTGTTAATTAGTGAATAGCATTTGCACATAACGGGCGAATATGAAAGACTATGATGTTTGAGGTTTAACTGGCAAAAAAGTATACGAATACCATCTAACTTCTACCATTAGTATACGAATACTATCTAATACTAAATACAAATAAATCGAAAATAAAATTATACTATCCAACAGCTAGCGAATACCTATTTTAATGTGTCAAAGTAAGTTTGCCTCATTATACAACGTCGGTCCAACCAACAAGTCATTATAGATTGTTGAATGCAGTTGAGGCATCAAGTTAGTTAAAACTTTGTTCTGGGTAGGATTATTTATTCAAATTTTTAGATTTCAATCAAATAGTCAAAATATCATGTAAACCGGACTTTAACTTTCTACTGTTCACCATTTTCTAATATAAGATTATAAATTTGACATTTCAAATTATTGTTTGCCCGATTCGTGACCTTGCAGAAGCGCGTGCAGTTATCGTGCAGGAAGGACCACATTCTAATTCGCTCACAGTGACCGTTGTAGTTACTGCTTTCAGAAACGGGAAGACTCAACGACGATTGTAGCAACACGTGCTAAAGCATTTCGAATCAATAGTCGTATTGCGTGTTGGAACTTTCCCTGGTTTCTCCCCTGACGGCATGCAAATATGGGCAGTTTGGTAAAAATTGGCAAAAATATGGGCAGTTTGGTAAAATGGGCAGTATTGTCATTTTCTGCACACTTTAGGTTAATTACACCGGGACCTACAATTTAACGATTCTGAACAACTAACAAACATCCATGCCACTACCAGGATTCGAACCTGAAGCTTGAGATACCATAGGCCAGAACGCTAACCAATTGACCATCAGACCACAAACATGTGAAGTTGCCACTAAAGGTTCTACAGGAAAAAAATTTTCTCCAATCCTCGTCCGTCAATAACTGTTCGTAACATGAATGTCCTGATAAAAATTTGTTTTAATAGAACTTTAATATATTAAACTGTGCATTTCTTATGTTAAATTTTAAAATCTAAAAATATTCAATTTTTATTTTTTTCATTTAATTTTTTCATTTGAATGATCAAAAATTAAAAATTTTAAATTTAACATAAAAAGTTGTTTAAATTTCAAATTTTTATACTTTAACAATTTATTTCTTCAAAAATTTTAAATATACATGTAAATATTTAATTATTAGAAAGAATAACTGTTTAATTCAATCGATTAAAATGTTTATGTATGTTTAAAATCTTAAAATAAATAAAAAAAATTTTTTAAATTTTTTATGTATTTTTATGTATATTTAAAAGGAAAAAAAAATTTTTTGTCTGATTATGTTCGATCAAAACTATTACTATTTCACCCACTTTTAAACAACATATGAGTTTCAAACTATTAAATGCAATAAAAAGAAATAAAATTTACCTAGTTGTTAAATTAAAAAAAATGTTTTCGTATGTACGCATTAAAAAGTAGTTTAAAAAATTTTGTCGGTTAAAAATTTTCAATTTATTCCGAACCTAAATTTTAAAATTTTTTTTCCTTACTGAAATTACTATTCTTTGATGATACAAATATTTAGACTATTTTAAAATTAAAATTTAACTATTCTTTCATTTAAACATTCTTTTCTCAAATAAAGAGGGCCTTTTTATATATCATCAATAAATATATCCACTGTAATTTAACTACTGAAATCCATTTACGGCGTATGGAAAAAAAATTATCTAAACTAACATACAGGTGATAGAAATTCATCTATAGAAGTGTCCTATAAAATAAATCTTTTTATACTCTTCTACAGAAATCTTCTAATATTCTTCTATAGAAATCTTCTATAAAATAAATCATCTAATATTCTTCTACAGAAATCTTCTACAAAATAAATCTTATTCTTCTAATATTCTTCTATAGAGATCTTCTGCAAAATAAATCTTCTAATATTCTTCTACAGAAATCTTCTGCAAAATAAATCTTCTAATATTCTTCTACAGAAATTTTCTAATATTCTTCTTCTTCGATAGAGATCTTCTACAAAATAAATCTTCTAATATTCTTCTATGGAGATCTTCCGCAAAATAAATCTTCTAATATTCTTCTATAGAAATCTTCTGCAAAATAAATCTTCTAATATTCTTCTATAGAAATCTTCTGCAAAATAAATCTTCTAATATTCTTCTATAGATATCTTCTGAGATCAAAAAATAAATCTTCTAAATCTTTTAAATCTTCTATATTCTTCTATAGAAATCTTCTATAAAATAAATCATCTAATTTTTTTCTACAGAAATCTTCTACAAAATAAATCTTCTAATATTCTTCTACAGAAATCTTCTACAAAATAAATCTTCTAATATTCTTCTACAGAAATCTTCTACAAAATAAATCTTCTAATATTCTTCTATAGAGATCTTCTACAAAATAAATCTTCTAATATTCTTCTACAGAAATCTTCTGCAAAATAAATCTTCTAATATTCTTCTATAGAAATCTTCTGCAAAATAAATCTTCTAATATTCTTCTACAGAAATTTTCTAATATTCTTCTAAAATCTTCTACAAAATAAATCCTCTAATATTCTTCTAAAGTCTTCTGCAAAGAAATTTTCTAATATTCTTTTCTAAAATCTTCTATAAATACTCTTATTCTAAAGTCTTCTAGAAATAAATCTTAATACTTTTTCAATCATCAATCATTAAAAAATGATTGATCTTTAGGATTGATGATTTAAAATGATTGATTTTTGGATTGATGATTTAAAATGATTGATTTTATATAGACATATAAAAGTTAAATCATCATAGCATAAGAAACGATGAAAATATAATACATTTTAATTGATTAATTAATTAATTAAAAGTTCCTTTCCAACAGCAAAATCCTTTTGATTTACCGTACTTCTGAAAAACATTTTGTCTACCATTGAAGAAGGCACTTTCAACAATACAAAAAGTCTGTTCAACCTTTGGACTTCATTCCAAGAGCAGGCAGTGGGTAAAAGGATTATTTGGGTTCAACCCCAGTATGCAGTGATTCTCGGCGTTGTTTGTCAGATACGAAAAGGAGGGTAGTTGCCTAGCAACGGTGTTTGAATCAATCTCCATCCTCCCACGCCATTTACCGCTCTCCGATCTCACAAGAAAATAAGAACGTTGATTGACAAAGGGGTGGAGCCTGCACCTTCCTCTATTGACCACACCTGAACCCTGCCCGCTCTCTTCATAGGTGAGTTACTGAGTTTTTTTTACGCATAGCTTTAATATTTCGGTTCTTTTTTTACATATGTATTGCCGGTTAGTTTTCCTTTTCTTTTCATGTCATTTATTTGAAGTAAACATTTCACAGCATGTAAAGTGGTTGTTTAATATTAGATAGCGGAAAAAAATATAAAAGTTATATGTAATATATATTGAAAAGTCGGATTAGTTTATTTTGTAAAAAGAAATAAATTTAAGTAGATAGGCAGTTTGATTAGAAATATTTGCATATTTACATTTAATTTTAAAGATGTATCCGAAATAAAGAACTGGTTTTAATTAAAAAAATTCATCATTGCTAATTATTTCTCCTTTATACATTGGTTGGTTATTAAGGCGTGTGCTTGCATTCCTAGTTCTGCGTTTGACGTAGAATATAGTGCGAAAAATGAATCCTTTCAGTAGACTGATTTTAAATCTGGTATGAAATAAAGCGATTTTTCGTAAAAAGAAACTTAAATCTTGGGACAATCCACTGCTTTTGACATTTAATAAGCATGATGGATAACCCTTGCATCTCGTTAACTTATAGCGGTTGCTCCTTGTATACTGGGAATGGTGGTTGTTACCGAAAGACTGAACCGCGCAGTTGTGATTAAATTGCCTACTTCTTGGACTGCGAGTTTTGCTAAACTTTCACAGTTCGTTGCTGATGGTGAAAAAGAAGAGCATGCAGCTGAGGGGTAGCATTATCTGCACAAAGCATAATTTCTTGGAAATTGTACATGTCGTCCTCTGTATTCTTGGGACTATGAATATTCTTCCCTCCATAATATAAATCTGTTGTCCTTACGTGCTTGCTTAAGAAGACTTACCCCTCTTACCCTTGATTGCTCTTTCATCGGAGCTGGTTATCAAGATAGAAAAAGAAGCACTGTAAGTATGAGAAAAGTTGTGATTCTTTCTTCTGTAAATTGAGTTTGTAAAATTATCTGATCTCATTTAAAAGAGGAACAGTAGATTGTTTTGTATTAGCATTTCGTAACTTTAGGAAAATAAATGTTTTTCTGAAGTATATATGTTGCAAAAAACTTTCGCTTTAATTTTATTACATACAAAATTATATTACATTTCTTTTGTTAAAATTAATTTTTTTCAGAGAAAACAATTTTTTTTAAGTTCTTTTTTTTTTACTTTAGACATACTAAATTGTTTGTTCTAATTAATGAGAAAAATTAAATAATGCTGTCGTATTATTGTAAAATGTAATTAATTGTAAATGTAGGCTGTTAAATAATGTTACATAAGCCTAAATAAGGTTAAATAAATGCTTTTATATTTCCGACCAAAAAGTTTATTATTTTAAGTATTATTTGTAGAAATGATTTTTATAAAGTAATCCTATAATTCATTTGCAGATAGATATAATTACCATATCTTTTTGCATGCAATACAACAACACACTTTCTAAGTTTACTACACTTGAAAGCTTTCGAAAGCAGACGTTTTATAGAATAAGATAAATTATTTCAGTAAATAAATAATAGAAAATTATTGTTAATCATTTTGCAATCCTATGAGCATGAATATTATATTGCTTTAAATTATCACATTTCAACATCAGAAATAAATTAATAAAATTGCATTCGCATCAAATATTGTTAGTATTCGAAATTTATGATTAGTTTTCGCGAATGCAGGAACATGAAGTTCAAATTGGATAAATGACGACAATATGATTTAAAGTTTTGTTATTTAGCTTGATTTAAAATTTAAAACATTTAATTATTTATTATAAAAATCAAAAGATATTTTTAAATGAAATTTCCATTGATTTTTCAAATAAAATTTTTTTTAACTTCCATTTTCTATTTAGACATGCTAAATAGTTTGTTCTAATTAATAGTGAAATTAAATAATACTGTCGTATTATTGTAAAATGCAATTAATTGTTAATGTAGGCGAGGAATTCGTTCTCATGAGATGAAAATGCATGGAAGAAAATTTGCTTTCCTGTCTATACAGTTCTTCAGGGGGAAAACCGTTTTGCAGATGCAGTGTCCAATTACATTATAAAGCTTTTCAGCTAGTAAAGCTAGGTTTACTAGCTAAGCTAGTTCATGCTAGAACTCGCCGTAGTAGCTGATCATATTTTGTTGATACATAAATTTATATATGATTTAGATTAAATATTAGATAAATATCGTATTTCACATGTTCAGGAAAGCTTACTTCAATTTTTGGATGTCTTAGTGGAGTTTATTTTAGAGTTCATTTGATGGTACGCGAATGATTTAAAATTTTGTCACTAGAAATAATGCACCGTCTATTAATATATTTATTATTTAGAGGCAAAGTAAGATAAATTAATTGATTGTTTGATAAAATTATAAATAAACCTTAAAATAATAATTAAAAACTTTTTCTAAAATAGCAAATTACTATTTTAGTATGAGTTTTAATTGTTAAGCTGGCAAGACTACATAAATGAACTTAGTTAATCAATTAAAACAAGATTAAACAGACCTATTAATTAAGATAATATAAAATTCAAAGTATAAATATATCATTTAAAAAGAAAATGTTACCAAGAAAAACGAGACATGGCAACAAATGCAATTAACGTGAAATTTCAATTAAGTTAAATTTTACATTCCCCTAGAGGACCGTGGCCCCAGTTTCGTGTTTAATTCTTAAGATAAAGATACTGGTTCGATTTCTATCTATTTAACTAAGGCAATTTAAAAAAATAGACTGATATGCGCTGTGGCATAACATTTAATTTTTATCGGTTGGTTCCATCTTTGATCTTGTGCCTTTTGTAATAAGAATGGAAGCCAATTACCACAGAAAGTTCCCTCGTAAAGTGTTAGTTGCTTCTTTTTTGAATGTGAACGTGAATGAGTTGGTGCTAGTGCACCCTTGGTAACACTGAAGTAACATATTTGAATGACAAAATGTTATGCCTAGCATCGAAAAGATATTATAAAGAATTTATAAAATTTGTAATTAGTAGAGTTTACAGTAAAAGTGAATTTAAACTGATATCTTCGTTCGTTATTGTAAATTAATAAATGTCTATTTATTTCTAAGCTCAAAAGTTAAAAACTTTTGACGATTTTTTAAAAATTGGTCTTGACATGGTTCTTTTGCAATTTTTTTATATGAAACAGAAAAAAAAAAAAAAAAAAAAAATGATGAAATTAAATAAAAACAGAATTACTTCTTAATAGTTCTTAAAGAGGCGAAAAAACAAACAAAACAAAACAAAAAATAATATAAAAATTTAATTTTTTAAAAAAATTTGCAACAAAATTAAATTCAAATTTACTGCCTCCAAAAATAGTCTTAAGCCACTCCAGTGTTATGATATTCATAAATTTTTATTTAAAACAATTACTTTCAAATATGAAGGCAAAGAACATAAAAAAGGTGAAAGTTTTTTATTTTGTTTATCAAAAAGTAAATTATTTATCTATCATCGAAGTCATTCGCCATTCACTCATCGCATTTCAGAAACATTTAAAAAATTGTAGAGTTGAAAATCACTAAAATTAAATGGAAATTTGCAGAA
Source organism: Caerostris extrusa (assembly GCA_021605095.1). NCBI lineage: Eukaryota > Metazoa > Arthropoda > Arachnida > Araneae > Araneidae > Caerostris > Caerostris extrusa. The sequence goes on along the minus strand of BPLR01000610.1, from coordinate 14,510 downwards.
TATATATATTAATAGAAATTGATATAACTTTAGGAAGAAAATAACAACATCGGGATAAATTTTAATTCAAAAGCCTTCTGAATGCATATATTTTTGAGACGCTTTGTTATTTTAATGTTATATAAAAATAAATAAGTAATAAGTTCACTCCTTTTTTTGAAACAACAATGTTTACATTTTAACATGAAAATTTTGTTGAAAGTAGCATATAAAGAATATTATACGAAATATGAAACGATGGTACGAGGGATAAAATGACAGATACTAATGTAAATTAAATGGCAAATAGAAACTTAATAATAAATAAAAAAGATACTCCTAATGAAATAATAAAAATTATTGAGTTTAAATATTGTCTCCATTCATTTTTGTTACACCTTATTACAGACATGGTACGATATTACAAATTGCAAACTTTTTAAAAAGAGATGAAATATTTTTTTTGTATTTGTATGATATTTCATAAAATAAAATCAATCAAATTCATTTTCATGAATAGTGTTTCATTTAAATATTTGTGTTTCATTAAGACTCATTTTGCTTTTTTATATTTTTTGATTTCTAAATATAATTTCTTTCAATTAGAATAATGATAACATTCATTTGAAACACTTTTACACATTTTCTTTTGATAAATATGATAACTAGATGCAAAATAATATTTTTATAAAATAATTGAAAGTCGTTTTTATTTGTTTTCTTCCACTTATTTTTTGTAAATTTTTTTTTTTTTTTGATCCAGTGTCTGATATCAATTAATATATGATATCAATAATTATCCTCCTTATTTCGCCCCACAATATGAAATACATGGTCATGTCTGGCTGTATTAGTTAAGTATATTTATTGCAACATAAAACACAAAAGAAAAACCAATTATTAAATCATGTTAATAAAAATATTCGCATCAAAATCAGACATGCAGAGGCATAAAACTATCTGGTGAATCTGGCGAATTTTTACCTAGTTAGACGGATCTTCAACTAGAAAATCTACACACAAGTAAATTTAAATATCCACCAAAGAATCCATCGATCAAAGTGATTATCTTTGAAATTCACCTAATTGCTGTAACAAGTCACTGCAGTTTTATCTGACATATTGGAGACTTGCGCCCAGAGGTGAGCCAACTTGCGACCGTGCTCTCTTTTGATAAGGCAATTGTTTGGCACTTAAGGGCCTGGTGAATCCCTAAGCTCTGGTACGGTCATCTAATTCGCCTCATCTTCAAATTTCAGACTCTCCCTTAGCGTCAAAGTGGATGAACTTACACCTTCTCGGTGGAATGGATGCGATTGGAAATGATGCGGGGTTTAATTTCAAGAGTTAATGCGCTTAAATCAAGCTTTATTGCGAATGATATGGAAATGAGTTATTATAAGACTGATATGAAGGATTATTGTTATTTCAAAGCATTTTAACTGAGTTCGCGAAGATAAAAGCCATCGTAACGGTGACGCTTAAAATAATATGCTTCTATGTTAGACTCCAATATACTTACTAAGAAATAAAATTGCGATGGCAGGAAGTGAACGTAGTGATTTCAGAGTTCACTGCATCAATTCCCTATAGGAACCAAATTCTCGTTACTTGCCTTAGAACGCGATTATCATTTAAACCTACTGCGATTTTATTTCAGGCACTGGCAACGACTGGTGGTTCTGGAATTTGCCGGACAATTTAACATGGAAATCTGCGATATATACTTAATAGCTGCTAATTATTTGTTTCCCATAGGGATTGGAGGATTTCTAGAAAATCTCCACTCGTTCATTTAGTAGATAAATTAAGTTAGTTTGGTTACAGCTAAGGTTCAACATGCATCTTAAATTTTCCTGTTTCATCAACAGTAAATTTAGAAAGCTGAGCATATTTAACTATATATATTATCATATTTTTAATAATGCAGTGCATAAAATAGATATTACTCAATATTTAAGATCTTAAAAGAATGTAATTTCATTTCCCTTTATAAATTATTGCTTTAATGAGATTAGCTTCATGGAAAAGCTTACCTAGCACTTCACTATTTTATTTCTCAAATTATGAACTTTTCATATACAGATGTTGATCAAAATAATCGAAATTGCTATCCGTATTAATGATGTTTGTGAAGGTGTTTCGTATTCATGATGCCCAACTACCAGTATTCTTTTCATACAAATAAGGTACATATTATTCTTTTGTCAGTTACCTGTTATGAAATTTTTACGTTTTGGTTTGGTTTTCATTGTCAGATATCCCTACTTTTAGAAAAGGCAAATGGTTGTCCCTCTTCTGTTTGAAGTATTTGTAAACATAACCACAAATATAGTTTGTGTTCCTCCTACTACGGAATCAAAAGTAATGTCTATACACCACAAGGGAAAACAATCTTTGCCAAGCATAAAAGTAAGCGAAAGTCAATATTGAGTAAATAGACTCTCAGATGTAAAAGCGAATTATGATATCCAAAAGAAGACCACATCAGTCAAAATGACCGCATTACTCAACCAGCATTTTGTATCAAGTTCTTGTATTAGTTATTACAGTTTGAAAGAATTTCACAAACAACAAATTTTTGGCAAACTAACAGCAATGTGTTAGTTGGATGCATACAATATACATCCAACTAACAAATTTTTGTATGCATGTTGTACCTTAGCTGTAACTAAACTAGCATTTCCAAATCTATTTGGGACTGATTTAAATGCTTTATCTCAAGTTTTGCCAGCACCATAAAGAAGGATTAAAAATGCATGGATGAGAATAATATGGTCTGATGGTTGTCATTCACATGGTTTTCCACACCAAAATGTGTATACACTTCTGGAGAACGATTTCACAAGCGTATCATCTGGAAAGAGAGCCTGAAAGATATTTTTAATGATTTAAGTAGCGATCTCGTTGTTTTCTGAATCACCTGACAATAAACAAGAAAAAAAAATAACTGGAAGTGTTTATGTGGCAATTTTTGCCAACTTTCAGAAGATGTCGTTTATCAAGACGACGGCATTCCAATGCATACAACTAGACCTATCAAGCATGGTTTGAAGAACATCAAGACAAAATCACACATCTTTGTTAGCCATCTCAGTTCCTAGATCTCAATATATTGAATTAAGGTGGTTGTTTTTGGAGAACAATGTCTGCAGCAGATATACACAGCCATCATCTCTATGGGACCTTTCACTATATCTGCATGAGGAATGGTATAATATTCCTTTAAACATAATTTTTTATGTACATAATTCAATTCCCAGATATATATAAAAGGTAACTCAATATCTTATTAATAAAACCTTTTGTATTATTATGTGGTGTTTCCATTATTTGATAATAATTTGTATTTATGTCACTAATTTAAAATTAATTAGAAATATCAGACATTCGGCGATTAGCCTTCTTGCTTCTATAAATTTCTAAATAATACAACTTAAAACTCTTATATGTAACATCAAGTATTCTTTCGTTAATAATTACATATCTAATAAATAATTAAAATGTTTGACATTTAAATTTAATACGAAATTTGTTGTTATTCGGTATCTTACCAAAAAAAAATATATATATATACAAATAGTATGCTTCAGAAAAGTGAAGATAAATTAAATTAAAAATATATATTTATAATATATAAATATTTTATATAATGTAGTGTAATAAAAACTTTAATCTAATTTATATATCGCCAATTATTTAAGAAATTTTTCATCTCGAAAAATTATTTAAAAAATCAAAATTTATAATCTGCTGATCAATTTATGGATAGCAAACTCAATTAGTTTAAAAGTATTACAAATGTTAATTGAACAACGTTAATGTTAATTAAAAATAAAATACCAAAAAAAATTTAAAATTAAAATATATTTAACTTTAAAATTGTTGCTATATTTTTAAAAAAAAACTATACGAAAAATTAATTCTAATGGCATTTTTTATTTTAGCTTATTAAAAAAAAAATAATAAGGGCAATAGTAAATGCAAGTAAGTTTATGCTGACTATTAATGTCTTTTTCGATCTTTCTTTTAAAAATATCGAATGTTCAAAATTAGGCTTCAGTTATTTTTCTTTTTTTCATATTTAGTTACATTGTTATATTATAAAGCACTTTTACTTTGATGAATAGCTTATTGAAAAAGAATAAACTAATACTTAATAAAAGAAAAATAAAACGTGCCTACTCATCGCATTACAAAATAAATTTTTTTTTTGCAGTTTTTAATAAATGAATCTTATAAATAAATAATTCAAAATACATTTGTATATTATATCACTACATTATACATTATATCATTACCAATGAATGACATACATTAATTTCTGATTTACATAATACTCTTGCTTACTTAGCCATTAGATTGGTTTAGTTTGTCGCTCTACAGCCATTTTGTGCATACTTCAGGCTAATTATACAGGGGCCTACAGTTTAACGGGTTATTCGAACCACTAACAAACATCCAAGCCACCTCCAGGATTCGAACCATGATACCTGTAGTACCAAAGGCATGAGTGCTAGGCAATTGGCTATTAGGCCACTAGTCATTTGAGGAATTAAATATTTCTAACTGTTAAATATTTGTTAATATTTTTAATTTCACAATGATTTTATTATTATGAAAAATAAAAACACTGAAAATTCAAGCCAAAACGTTAAATTTACGTCTAGAATTATTAGACACTTTAAAACGAGCACATTTCAAGCAGTATATTGAATCACCTTTCAAACGTTTTACCTCACATTCAAGAAGTGTATTTCATTTTATGAAAATCTAAAATTTTTATTTTTTGTGGTCTTAAAAGCATTCACTTAAAAATCAAAAAGTGTAAGAGAATAGCACTTAAACAATAGATGTTTGTTTGGATTCTATTGTTGTTTTACAGTTCACTGGGCAGTCAGAATCCAAATGCATCTCTATTGTTTAAGGTCCTTTGCTATTTACGATACTCAAGACGAAAAAAAACCGAGAATAGAGAGGGTTTTTACTGCTGAAGTAATGGCAAGATAAAAGCAATTAAATACAATGCACTTTCGGTAAGCTAACTTCATGTCCGCCTCTTTATGGCGGTTGGAGGAAATACTTACAATTTGTTAGAAAATGAGAAAAATACTTATGGTAGCCTTGCGGTACATCAAGGTTAATAATTTATTTCATTTTCTTCAAATTTAAGGAATTAGGAATTGAGAATTCGAAATGGTTCTATCTTTCTCTGACATCTGAGTTACCCTGGTAAATTGATTTTTTTTACAGTTATTAATATATTTAGGTATAATCTTCTGATAAAATTGAAACTTTAATTAATTAAAAGACAAAAAAAATGGTTTATAACCATTTTTCTTGTTACCAAATCATGATTCATTTAAAAACTGCATGGCTAAAATTTTAAAAGTACAATTAATAACCTCTTATTAAATAGTAAATAATTTCAAAATAATGTATGTACAAGAGTTAACATCAACTACGTACAAGATATATATTATACCCCTTAAATCGGAGTTTCCCAATGATAACAATATTTTTAATAAATTGCAACACGTCTTGTAAATTTGAGAAAACAATTAATGTTTTAAAACTAATTCTAGCGATAAAGAGAATTCTAACCCGTTTCATAACCCATTTTTCATATTAAAGAATCATGATTCATTTAAAAACTGCATATCTAAATTTTAAATGTACAATTAGTAACCTTGCATTAAGTAGTAAATAATTTCAAACTAATGTATGCACAGGTGATTACAGCAAAGTACGTATAAAAGAAATATTATGAGTAGTATTAGTAACCTTTTTATTGAGCATTAAATAATTTCAAAATAATGTACGTACAAAAGATATATTATACCCCTTAAATCAGAATTTCCCGATGTTAACAATATATTAAATAAATTGCGACACGTCTTGTATATGTGAGAAAACAATTAAAGCCTTTAAAAAATAATAATATCGATAAAGTGAATTCTTTCCCTTTTCATAGCCTGTTTTTCTTCTTAACGAGTATAAAGATTCATTTAAAAACTGCATATTTAGAATTATAAATGTACACTTGGTAATCTTTTATTAAGCAGTAAACAATTTCAAAATAATGTATGTACAAGAGATTACAGAAAGTACGTACAAGAGATGTATTATACCCCTTAAATCAGAATTTCCCAACGTTAACAATATATTTAATAAATTGCAATACGTCTTGTGTATGTGAGAAAACAATTAACGCTTTAAAATTAATACTAGCGATAAAGTGAATTCTAACCCGTTTTTCTTATTAACGAATCATGATTCATTTAAAAACCTACAAGACATATATTGACCTACGTACGTACAAGATATATATTATACCCCTTAAATTAGAATTTCTTGGTGTTAACAATATTTTCAATAAATTGCGACACGTCTTGTATATGTGAGAAAACAATTAAATCGTTAACAATAACAATAACGGTAAAGTGAATTCTTAGTAAATAATCCCTGGGATTGTTGAAGACGGAAATATTCTGTGTGACTCGATACGCCCCCCTTGAACTGCCCCCGAAAGAATTCATCACCCTCTTTCTTATCGACTATTATTTTCCCTCGCCTCTTCTTCCTCATCACTCATTTCTCACCACCATCCAGAAGCTCTTCAGGTGAGCTCCTTTTTTTTAATTGCACATTTTATTTTAGATCCTTGACCTTTATTTAGGAAAGAAATGTTTACTTATAACACTTCATTTGATAGCGTTGAAGATTGAAATAAATGGTTTTGAAGCATTTAATAAGTGGAAGTATATTTCATCCGAAAAAAGTAGTTTGTGTATAGAAATGCACATAATACTGTACCGGTTTGTGTAGAAATCAACATATATATATATATCAGTAAAGTGGAATCTTTTGTATAACAATATATTTATCTTTCATTTTAATCTATTAAAAAATATTAATTTGTTATTTTAAGAAAAATTATTCAAATTAACATTGATGTATATTAAATAGTCTAGTAAAAAACATTAATTTATTTGCAAGCTATTATTAGTGATTTTTAATCAGTAATTTTAAATTATATATCCATTTACGTAGAAAAAGATTGAGCATCATTAAAGGTTACGAATATTGTGCCGTATATGTAGTTCAAGAACACTTTTGCAGTAAAAGTATTAATCGATAATAAAATATAAAATAACATACTCAAAGACATTATGCGATCAGTTACAGTTAAGCTTATTTCAGGTTTTTAAATATGGATTTTGTCTTAAATCTTGTATTAATAAAAAATTTAAATATTAAAATACAAAATATTTTCACATTCATTATTATTAAATTAATGTTGATGTATATTAAATAGTCTATTAAAACTAGTAATTAATTTGTAAGCTATTATTAGTGATTTTTAATCAGTAACGAATTATATATCCATTTACGTAGAAAAAGATTGAGCATCATTAAAGGTTACGAATATTGTGCCGTATATGTAGTTCAGAACACTTTTGCAGTAAAAGTATTAATCGATAATGGAAATATAAAATAACATACTCAAAGACATTATGCGATCAGTTACAGTTAAGCTAATTTCAGGTTTTTAAATATGGATTTTGTCTTAAATCTTGTATTAATAAAAGGGAATTTAAATATTAAAATACAAAATAATTTCAAATTCATTATTATTCAAATTAATGTTGATGTATATTAAATAGTCTATTAAAACTAGTAATTAATTTACAATCAATTATTAGTGATTTTTAATTAGTACAGAATTATACATCTATTTAAGTAGGAAAAGATTGAGCATCGTTCAATGTTGCACATACTGTGAGGTTTTATGTAGTTCAGATCCCTTTTGCAGTAAAAGTATTAATCAATAATAGAAATATAAAATATCATAATCAAATACATTATATTATAATTATGTTAGTTATGTTACCTTACGTTACAAAGACCTTACGTTAGCAATTGCAGTTAAGTTGATTCAGGTTATTAAATATAAATTTTGTCTTAAATCTTTTATTAATAAATGGGAATTTAAAACTATAAAGACAAAATATTTTTCATAAGTGTTGAAGAGATACAAAATAACCTTAAAATTCATCTTTCAAAATTCCTCCCAAAGAGAAAAGCAAAAGGATGGTATGCATTTTAAAACATATCTCCAGTATTTAAAATTATTATTATTTATTTAAAGTATTGGAATGAAAGACAAATTTTAAAATATATTTTCCACTTTTGACAAACGCCATTAACAATTACATTAGAAAGATAAGTGTCTTTTTTGGAGCGTACTAGTGCATAGAACTCCTTGTTCCATATCTTATCCGTATTGCATTATCACTATTCACAGTAAAAGAAAAAAAAAAAGGCAACCCCTTTTGTCTGCAGCATCAGCAAAACAAATCCCCCCTCCCGCAAATCAAAAGATTGCAAGCTTTGTTCTATGTTACCTTATGTTAGCAATTACAGTTAAGTCACTTTAAGGTCATTAAATATATATTTTTGTCTTAAATCTTTTATTAATAAATGGAAATTTAAATATTAAAAGACAAAATAATTTTCATAATTGTTGAAGAGATACAAAATAACATTAAAATTCTTTTTCAAAATTCATTCCAAAGAGAAAGCGAAAGGATGGTATGTATTATACATATATATATATATATCAAAGCATATCTCCATCGAAAACAAAGTATTTTAAATTATTATTATTTATTTAATGCATTGGAATGAAAGTCAAATTTTAAAATATATTTACCACTTCTGACAAACGCCATTAACTATTATGTTAGGAAGATGTTATGCTACAATTATGTTAGTTATGTTAGCTTACGTTAGCAGTTACAGTTAAGTTACTTTCAGGTTATTAAATATAAATTTTGTCTTAAATCGTTTATTAATAAATGGAAATTTAAATTTTAAAAGACAAAATAGTTTTCATAAGTGTTGAAGAGACACAAAATAACCTTAAAATTCATTCCAAAGAAAAGCAAAATTATGGTATGCATTAGACGTATGCATTTTAAAACATATCTCCATCGAAAACAAAGTATTTAAAATTATTATTATTTACTTAATGTTTTGGAATGAAAGACAAATTTTAAAATATATTTACCACTTTTGACAGACGCCAGTTAATTTCAGGTTATTAAATATAAATTTTTTTCTTAAATCTTTTTTATTAATAAATGGGAATTTAAATATTAAAAAAAAAAAAAAGACAAAATATTTTCCTAAGTGTTGAAGAGATACAAAAATAACCTTAAAATTCATCCTTCAAATATTATTCCAAAGAGAATTCTCCATCAAAAACAAAGTATTTAAAATTACTATTATTTATTTAATGTATTGGAATGAAATACAAACTTTAAAATATATTTACCACTTTTGACAAACGCCATTAACAATTACGTTAGGAAGATAAGTGACTTTTTTTTTGCATAGAACTCCTTGTTCCATATCTTATCCGTATTGCATTATCGCTATTCACAGTAAAAGAACAAAAAGGCAACCTTTTTGTCTGCAGCATCAGCAAAACAAATTTCTTTCCCCCCCCTCCCACAAATCAAAAGATTGTAAGCTCTGTTCTATAATTCAACTGGAAACCATTATTGAGTTCAGTTGCAACGAGTATGTATTTCATTCATTGTACGCTGCGAAAGCGCAGCGAAAATAATTTTGAGGCATTCTTTTAATTCCAATCTTCTCTCATAATCATTAGCATCTCGCTGTTAAGGCCCGGCGAGAATTAGAACGAGAGAAAGAGAGAGGAGAGAGATTATCATTAAAATTTTCCCTCCCAGCTTTTAATCGCTTTTGGTTACGGTGAAACATCCCAAACATTTAAAGTCAAGAATGTGGTGATAGAAAGATTATGACAATAATAGTAATAGTTGGGGGAATAAAGATACGGGGAGAAATCCTAATTGTACTGGGTAACTATCAATGCACTTTGAACAAAATTAAATCTGAGCTATTCAACACTATTTCCTACAGACGCTTATTTAAAACATAAATTTTGCAAACGGCTCTATGAAACTATTGATGGAATTATAAAATGTATCCAGTGTGTTTATGTTTTCCTATTTCCTTTTGGGTCTCTCATTTACAGTTACCAAAATTAATTATAATGTGTATGTGAGTATATTCTGACTTTCTCAGTTCAATGTAAATATAGAATTTTAATTTTAACGAATGATTAAAAATCTATTATGTTGGATAATATATTTGTAATGTTTTAAAAAGGAAATATAATTGTTATACTGATAAATTTTGTCAGAAATTTAATTTATGTTGCAGTTTTCAAGATGAGTGTACAAATATCAAATGCTACAATAAAAAATTGTAAAATTTCAAACTAGCCCTTTTTTTAACATTAGACATTGACATAAATGACATTAATCTTTAATAAGGTTGAGTTGAAACATATTCAATATTACACTAGAGGTACCACAAATGTCTTGTTACACGATTGCAATAGGAAAGCAAAATGGAAAAAAATACATTTTTAGAAATATTCTGGAGAAGATTGAGTAGCTTATTTCTGTTAGATTTGAGAGAAAATAGGAAAGCATCCATGTGGTCAGCCTGGCAAAGGAGTAACTTATTAAAGGAGTAATAATTTAAATGGCATTTTTTTCCATTTAATTTTCTTTTTTTTTTTTTTTACCATTTAAAACTAATACGCTATGGAAACAGATAGATAAGTCGAAGATCAAATAATATTTTCTCTAAAAGCATTAACAACTCAATTTTCAAGTTACACAGTCTGTATGAAACAATCAAGGCCTGATTGAACGAAACTCATTATATAAATTTTTGTGTTGTTAATTTTCATCAGTTTTAATTCTGGGGTTGAAATACAAATTTTTAATGCAAATTTCGCTACAGAAGGTTGTCATAGCGTAATAGTTTAAATGGCATTTTTTCCATTTAATTTTCTTTTTTTTCTTTTGCCATTTAAAACTATTACGCTATGGCAACAAATAGATAAATCGAACGTCAAATAATACTTTCTCTAATTTAATTTTTTTTTGTTTATCATTTAAAACTATTTCGCTATAGCAACAGATAGATAAATCGAAGATCAAATTTAATACTTTCTTTAATTTAATTTTTATTTTACCATTTAAAACTATTACGCTATAGCAACAAATAGATAAGTCGAAGATCAAATAATACTTTCTTTAATTTAATTTTTTTTTTTTGCCATTTAAAACTATTACGCTATGGCAACAAATAGATAAGTCGAAGATCAAATAATACTTTCTCTAATTTAATTTTTTTTTTTGTTTATCATTTAAAACTATTACGCTATGGCAACAAATAGATAAATCGAAGATCAAATAATACTTTCTTTAATTTAATTTTTTTTTTTTTTACCATTTAAAACTATTACGCTATGGCAACAAATAGTTAAGTCAAAGATCAAATAATACTTTCTCTAAAAGCAACATCGGCTCAATTTTCAATTAACAACTAAATAAAGCAATCAAGGTCTGATTGAAGGAAACTCATTATATAGATTTTGTGTGGCTAATTTTCATCAGTGTTATTTCTGGAGGGTGAAATATAAATTTTTAATGCAAATTTCGCTTCAAAAGGTGAATACATTATATTATTATTCATCATTTGCTTAAAACATAAATATATCCAGACTTTGAGAATGAAAAATCCAGACTTTGACTTTTTTTTTCTTTTTGCTCCACACACAAAAGATTCTTCAAAAATAAAACGAAGTCATGAACATTATTTGACAGAAATCCCTACATTTTCCGCGAAAGCTTTATTTCAAGCTGCTCTTTTGCGAAAGAAAAAGCAAATCCGATAAAGAAACAGTGGATATATTTTTCTCTTTCGAAACAAATTGTCTGAATTTTTTTCTCTGTAAATACAAATGACATATAGTCAGAAAGGGCCGGTGAGAACATAAGTCATGGAAACAAGATTCGAAATTGATGACTCAAATCAACTAAGTTAAAAACTGATATTTTGTCATACATTAACTGTCATAACTTCGCAAAACAAATGCTGTTTTTTATATTAGAAACATTTCTACCCGGAAGAAGGATACATTCGCGCGTGTTTTTTAATATTCCCCAGCATTTTCTCGCATTTCTCTTTCGGAACAAGAATATTTTCGGGTTAAAAAGTAATTTTCAATATTATAAACAGAGAGAAAATCGATGCTTTGGATAAACTCTGACGAGAAAAATGTAGGAACAGAATGTATATTTTTACTAAACAATTTTTTTTTAAATTTTATTAATAGAAACTGTTATATTTTCTTAGTAAATGCTGAGTTGTTTAAATATTTTTCAACACTAGATTCCAGTTTTTTTTTTATTGAATAACACTATTATAATATAGGGGCCTGATGGTTGAGTGACTGACGCTCGGTGCCACAAGTTTCGATTCAAGTCCGGTGGAGTCATGGATGTTTGTGGTAGTTCAGAATCCACTTTAAACTGTAAATTCCGGCCTAATATGACTGTAAAAACTTTAGACGTAGGGCTGACAGTCCTACTCTGTAAAAAGAAAGCATCTCCTGCCTACTGGTAGTCCTCGAAATCGGTCAGTATGCAGACGACCTTGGTCCACTCTGGCCACCATGGGGCTGTTGCGCCAATGATGATGACGATTATAATATAGCTTTCTCCTAACCTTTATCAAAGTTTTGATTAGTGAAGTGAATCTGTGCTTTAATTTAAAAATGAGGGGATGTCGTTTATTCCGTACAGTTTTAAACCAAGTTAATGTTATAGAACTTTCTATTGTATGAGTTTTTGATAGTGTCCTACGTTTTAGCTTCTTTGAATCGCATTTTCAAAAGAAAAATCTATCAAGGGTAGCAATTAAAAGCAAAAAATTATCACAGACTGAACAATATTATATGAGATTAATAATAATTGTTAAAAGCAAAAAAAAAAAAAAAAAAAAGTGTGGGTAATATATGATAAATATACCAAGAAAAAAAAAAGTTAAAATAAAACATAATTTTATTTCTTGATTCCTTTGTGCAGAGTTTTATTAAAAAATCACTTGTAGTGAGAGAGACTGTAAACTAAACGTTTCTCAACGAAGAGCACGGTTGCTCTGTACTTCCTCTCGGGTTAGAGTCTGGAGGCCTACTGGTAATTTATCCTGAACGCCACAGGGGACGCTCTTTCCAGTGCATAGTGGAAGCATGGATTCACAATGAGTAGGAAAGCAGTAATAAACAATGTAATAAAACACGTCTTAGAAAAAAAAAAAATATATAGCTTGACATTTGGGACCTGATGGCCGAGTGACTTGCACTCTGGAACTCTATATCATAGGTTTCGGCTTCGAGTCCCAGCGATGCCGTGGACGTTTGTCGTGGTTGAATTCCACTGCAAATCGTAGGTCCTTCTCTAATGTGACTGTGGGGTATAGGGAGGGACAACCCTACCCAGTAAAAAAGAAAGCAGTAGACATACGGTCCTGCATGGCTTACCATGGAGCTGTTGCGTCAATGAAGAAGAAGATGAAGAAATTTGACATTTAAATAAAATAAGAACTTCATTAATTACATCGTTTTTATTTTAATTAAAATTTTTAAATTATTTGATGGAAGTACCCATGTCTTAAAGAAATTTACGACTGCATGTTATGTATCCTATTCTGAAAGAATGAATAAAATTCAAACCTTTAAAAATAAATTGATTTTTAAGGATGTTTTACATTGTTATTAAAAAAAGTATATTCCAATCTTGAATTTTTTAAATTTTTACAATCATTATAAGTCAAATTACATTTCAGACAAAAACTTTACTCTGAATTAAACCATGAAAATAATTTAAAACAATTAAAGCCAATAAATAACTCTATTGATTTTCTCTCTAATAACTCAATAAAATAATATTAATCATTAGATAACTCTCCAGTGCAATCAAAATATTTCACTCATTTTGTTGTCAGTAAAGAATCAATAAATCTTAGTTACTTTGTTATTTAATTTTTCTAATTAATAACTTAATTGACAATTCGTAGTGAAGTGGGGAACGTAATTACAAAACTCATTATAATTTATCACACTGAAGATAAATTAGTTTTTAAACAGGTATTCTTGAGGTTTTGGAAATTCGCTTTGATCTATTGTAATAAACTTTTCTCGGAATAAATAATTTTAACCATAATTGCGATATTTTCAATAATCATCATTCTCTAATTACTCGGCTTAATTAAGATAAAAATGTTAATAAACTGTAATATTATTCGAAATAATATTCACTTGATACAAAGCAATACTAAAAATTTCTATTTACGAAATTTTAATTGAAATAATTAGTTCTCGACAGAATTTCGTTTGAAAAATTATTGTATCAGAAGATTTGATTTGATTTAGTATAGAACCTAGAATATCGAATTATTTATCACTTCTTTTATTTAGAAACAATTTATTCATTAAATTAAGAGGTTTATAATATTAGAGACAAATTGTTCTTGCTTAAATTATCAGATTATAAAAGTAAATTTGTAACGTCTTTCTAAATTTTATTAATTAAGTTAATTACGGCATTAAAGAAGATTTTGTAAAAACTTTTACAGAT